>WBNH01001431.1:473048-507082 GCA_013401255.1 Urocolius indicus
AGTCTCCTTTTGTGGAGGTCTGGATGCATTCCTGTGTGATCTGATCTAGGTGGATCTGCTTTGGAGGGGAGGTTGGACAAGATTATCTCTAAAGGTCCCTTCCAACCCCTACCATTCTATAATTCTATGATTATCCTAAATAACAATCCTACTTTTTAAAGGTATTCATACCGTGAAATCTAAGGTATACCTACTGTACAATTACAGAAGAAGAATTTTAATTCTCTAAAAGTTTTATTGATATAAACAAGCACTGCAACTGCATAGGACAGTGAGAAGCAGGCCTATTTTTCAGCTAAGAAACACATATAATTTTATACTTGTACCAAGCCCACTCCTGTGTCAGAACTCAAAAGCTCACACCTTCAATTGCCTAATTGCAATGTTTAAAGCACCACAAAGTAATACAAGTGTAAAAGAGCACAAATGTTTATACTCAACAGCTGTAAAGAATAATTTCAGAACATGTATCTGTAACTATTAACCAAAATGTAATCTTCTATCCAAAATCACCACACATTTCCTTGTAAGTCCCAAAACTTTACTTTTTCACCCGAAGCTAAACCTAGACTCTGTTGATGAGATTATACATTGAAATAAGGCAATGCAAGCTTTGTCAACGTATCTAAAACTTTATTGTACTAATTCAAAGGCAGCTAAGAAAATTAGCAAAATAATTCTAAACCACAACCACTATTGAGACTCTTCACAAGTTATATTTGTTCTTACTTTAGGCAAAGAACAATAGAACTATGAAAATTAGATGGGGCAAGAAGAAGGGAAGGAAAACAAGTTATGCAACATTTTGTGCACTGAACAGGATGTTGTCACACAGGAAAACTAATTTCTCCAATTCTTCCTCAACTTTTTTCCTAGAAGAACCCTTTATACCATCCTCTCCTAGGATATTGAAATGTAAAAAGGAGATTATCAAAATACTGAATGCAATATTCTGTTTTGTGTAATCTTATATGACATTGCAATGAAACAATATGATCCAGATCACAGCCCACCACAGCTCTGCCAAATGCAAGCTATCTCTCAGGTAACATCAATGAATGATTCAGTCTCACCATTGTACAGAATTAAACTAGGTGTGGCACATTCCCTAATCACTCTACTAAATTTCTGCAGAATTGCACAATCTAAATAAAACTTAGAACAAGCTAATAAGAATCTTCAAGACAGCTTTTGCCATAGGTTTTTCAGATGTACACATACATACACATATATTTGTATATTCTTTATGAAGTTACAATGGTTGGTTTTACGGAAACTACATACAGAGAAAGTACCCTGTATCTTAAAAATCAAGAATGTAATACATTTAAAACTAAAACAGAAAAGTTAACTAAAGAACCCTGGGAAAGCTGGGACGCACAGAGGGGTTATTAAAGAGTACCATGAGACGTCCAACTGACAGCCCAAACCAAAACAGAGTCTTCTGAAGGACAGATGAATAGGACTGTATCAGTCAGCTATGACTTACAAAAGGTACAGATTGTTCAGAGCAACTCTTCTGCATTGCTCTCTCTGTTATTTTAGAAAGTAGGAGTTTCTATAGGAATTCTTTCTGATGTGTAAGCCAGGAAGAGCTTACACAGGCTTGTTAAACATGGTATACAAGCTGGAACAGTTAAAGATGAACCTTGTGATTGCTATGATGAAGCTATCAACCGAGAGTGGACTTTCAAACTCTGAACACTTATTGCAACCAGTTGTGGAATTCCCAAGAGTTCACACATCAGTCCATTGCTAAAACAAAAAATATTCTGCTCATTGGGCAAATTGACAGGATCTGGTGAAATTACTTACTTGAAGGCATAAGCATGAGGCATCCTGAGGATTGCTCTATTCCTCTGTCATCCCCTCCAAAGAAATGACCTTTAGATTCACTCAGGTACTTGCTAACATATTTTAAGTCACAAAGAATCAAACAGAAAACACTGGGAGTATTTAGAAAAAAAAAAAAGGAAAAAAAAATCTCTGTCTAGATTATTTTCATTACCAATTTTGGTTAACTCCTTTGTTTGCTTTTCCAAAATGACACACATAATTAAGATTTACAGATTACTCCTGTGGATTCATGTCTATTTATCATTAGTCTTGCTTCATGCAAGCAAGGATATAACTACATGATGATTTTCATGAATTTAGATAATTAATATGAAATATTATTTCTTAAATATGACCAAGCACAAAATGACAGCCTTGCAACTCATTCTATGCTTTTCTGCAAGATGAGGCAGTACCATGTCTTCTTTTCAACATTCCATATTTTACATGGGAGTCAGGTGAGTACATTAATAAAATCCATAGTCAGAAGCATATGACTGAGGCATGAACAGGCAAAATTCTTGTTTGTTACTTTTCAGACATATCTGTTAATCTCTGGTGAAGGATTTTATCACTGAGAGCTACCTTACAAGAGCCTAATTTATTTTTAAGAATACAGCAAAATATTCTTTTTCTATGAAATTCAAACTTAAGAAACAAGACAAGAAAATTAGTATGACATATGGTAGAATTTAATTTTTTCACACTCTCATTTAAATAATCTGATGCTTAAGCTTCTGTGTAACTAAGTTCAAATAACACTGGTTTAATGTGAATTTTTTTTTCCTAGCACTGAATTGGCAGCAAAAACAGTAAAATGAAATATAACTTAAAATAACTGACTTATGGAAAAACCTGAAAGATGTCACATTATTATCAAAAAGTTTCCTTAAATTTAATCTACATATTTTCAACAGAATATCATTTTATAAAAAAAATACTTACTGCAATTCTGAAAAAAGTATGCACATGAAACATTCCCGTGAGAAGCAATTAGATGAACTTTACGAAACTATTTCTAATTGCCTTAGAATTAAGGTGAGGCAAGATCTAGAGAGAAGCAAAAAGAATATATGGTTCAGGAAATGTCCTTAGAATATGAACTCCTCAATCGAGCTTGGACACAGATGATTTCCAGAAGAATTAGCAACTTCTGGTTGAGATAAGGTTTGTAACTTTAAACAGTAATTCTGTTAGAACCCTATGAGGTAAAATAAAGTACATTTGTGACTAAGTGGTTCCCAACACTAGTGCTTGATTGAATGTTGTACTGAAATGCATAAATATCAAGAAAATAAGAAAAATACTAGATTTCAAGTTACAATTAAGCAATAGAACCATGGCTTGGTAACAAACCAAGCCAGTCAATATGATCACATTTGCTTTTCTGCTTGCTATATGAACACATAAAAATTTCCTCCTTGCTGAAACAAAGCATGTAGCTTTTCTGTCCAAATTCAGCATACATACCAATTCTGCTGTGCTTGCCAAGAAATAATAATCAAAAGAAGATATGATTCTGTATCATCACCACTGAACACATAACACTGAGGCTTCACAGAATTTAAATTTCTCCTGGTAGTGTTTTTATTCTTATCACAACACTCAACAGTTTTCTAGTTACTTCAGTAACTAGAAATTAAGAGGAAACCACAGTAACCACGTGCATAGACAAAACTTCAAAAACTTCAATAATTCACAACTAAAAAACATTACTGTTTTCTAAATAGATAAACTGAAGCCATATATTTAACTCAATAAGAAGTATTTGATATTTAAGCTGATTTAAATATATGTCAAAGGATTGTTTTTAAGTACAGAATTTTGTTGTTCTGGTGAATATAAATATTCTAAAGCCAAAAAATTTGCTTAACAGTCACCTAAAGGAGTTGCTATCTCCTTTTACCTATTTTTAAAATAGAAGTTTGTATTTCATAATTATCACACTATACATGCTCTGCATTCTCAGAGATGAAATTGCCAATAAACTTAATAATGCACTTAGAATTACAGAACACTGAATAACAACTGGAATAAACAGGGTTTTGTTTTTGATCCACCACTGTCCTCAGTTCAATGCTACTTCAAGTTCTCTCCTGTTTTTATTTCCCATCATAGTACTATTATATAAAACTTCACTATCATTACATACCATTCTTATTGTTCTACATAATTATATATAATTACTATATGTACATCTCTTTGTATATTATTAAAAGTTGTGTTAATATTTTACACAAAATAAAACATGTATCTGTAAATCTCCATTTAATTCATCCCATGATTACACACTCTCATACATACTCATTTTAGAGTGGTTACACTTTATTCATACTAACAGAGGAGTCCAGTCTCTTCATAAAACACCAGTTTATTGACATTGAATCATCTTAAATTCACATAGAAATAACTTTGTTTATTTCTGAGAGTATCACCTTAATGAACGATGACTTGACTTTAGGTTCAAAATTCAAACATAACCTGGCATTAAAAAAATACTAATTCTCCTTGAATAGAGAATTGGAAAAGATGGTAACAAAACAAATTCAAATGATAAATTCAAGCCTACTGATACAACTGCTTGTCCATGAGAAATTATACTAATGGATTCTTCAGTACAATACTCCATTTACATAAAACATCATGGCCACACAACAGTTCTGAACAACAGTCATTAACAGTCATTAATGACAACAGTCATTAACTTGGGAACAAATAGGATGCTGAAGCAAATGATGTCAAACCACCTTCTCATTATATCTTCTGCCATCTATAATCCCTAGCACTGCAGACAACATTCCCAAATAATAACTTTGGAATTTGCACCACTAATCAGGGTGGTATTTTGAGCTCTTATAAATTTCTCACCTTCCTTAAATATTATTGACAAGATAATAATTAATATTTTGGTTGCATGTGTCAATAGTTGAATAAGACCTACTAATCTGAAAAAACAAGTTTTGGCCATCTGTTCAAGAAAGTAAACCTTCAGAAAAAGAAATTGTAATCTCTACAAACATTAGGGTTGCTTTAGGCACAAGCAATTAGAAGATGTGAGGCAACATATTCTCCAGTCTCGTTTTATTAGCTATGAACACTTCATACTTTCTAAGGCTCAACAACAACAAAAAATAATGACATTCAGACTTGTTACAACTTGATAAATTCTAATCATATTTGGCATAATTATGTCCTTTGAGAGCAACATAAACAAAGCAAATTTTATTTCCACACCTTGAGAATGCTTGGCTTCCATAAATCTTAAGACAGTGGATATACTGAATGGTTAGCAGATAGGAAGGCAGACAAGAAATGATAGCCTGTATTTTAGTCACTAAATCTAGTTCCTATTATGGACTAGCCAACGGACTTAGTAGATTGCCTTTTTCTTAAATTATTTAAGATCTAAATAGGGGGAATATTCATATTGCTGTATATTTTGTCCACATACATCTCCTTAAGGTCAAAAGAATTGCTCAGACAATAAACTAAGGTCCTGTCGATACTTTTTAAGAAATATCAAAACCTGTGCTGTATGTGGCTTGACACTTCTGCTTAATTTTCACACTTTCACTAAACTCTGAAATCTATCCCAACCATAAAGTCACTCAAAGGGTCATTTAAATTGAAAATTAAAGTATTACCAGCTTATCCTGAAAATTAAAAGCGTGTATACATCAACACAAAAGCAATAGTTTTCAAAATTTATGTTTTTTTCTTATTAAACAGAGAGTAAATCTAGCTAGCAACTGACCACATCTTTTTCCATATGGCTTTACCAGCTAGAGTTTATTTTAAAAAAAAAAAAAATCCAACAATATGCAAAGTCTTTGGAGTCATAGACTACTAATTGATCTGACAGTCTTTGGGCAAAACTAGAAAGAGAGGGATACACTTAAAATGAATTACATTTCAGGAATTATTCCAAGTCACAGAATCACGGAATCTTAAGGATTGGAAGGGAACCCTAAAGATCACCTAGTCCAATCCCCCTGACAGAGCAGGACCACCTAGAGCAGGTCACACAGGAAAGCTTGTGTTTGTTTTTCAGTGATGCATAGGGAAAATGTATTATTACTTGGTTAGGACTTAAAATATGTTCATGTCTAATAGTACAAATTCTACACGGCACCTTTAGAGTATTAAGCCAAAACCTCTGTACTGTAACAACAAAGAAGTCACGCAGAGCTTGAGCTCGTATGACATACATTAGCAGAAGTTCTGTATTTTCTTTTATTAGGTCTTTCATTGATTTTAATGAGTTGTTACATCACGATAGCATGTTACAGAGTCAAACCTATGATCACTTGTGATTTTAAGGTCTCTTATTATGAGGACTTTCAAAATTAATTGTGTCTGTCAGTGAGGTAAACCACAGAGATAGGCAGAAATCCTGAAAGTATTAAAGTGACAGAAGAGAAGATTTACTTTCCTGAACTGGATGAGACATCAGGATGCGCATAGTGCCATTTTCCAGTACTGCTTTAATACTCTATATGTATCTCAGTAGGTTTAGACCACACATTCAGTATTTTTTATAAAGTCTAAAGCTCTTCACTCAGCTGTATGACAAGAGTTTATTTTGGTATATAAAACTAATCCTAGGACTGTGCAACTAAAACAGCTTTGCACTGCAACAGGTGTTGGCTGATCATGAGCAGCACTGGCCTTAAGGCTCCTATCTGCAGCCATTAGAAATACCTCTCAGTGTTAAAAAGTCAAGAGCAAGAAGGAAACACGATCAGTGATCCACACAGAGCTACTAGCTTGATTGGAATGGTATTTTTAAAATTCAATTTGTCTAGTCTTGTCTGGTAGCCTCAGCATTCAAGTTGTAACGTTACATCATTGTAAATACAGAATATCTTTTGTTGAATTTGATGGCTAAAACAAGACAATCTGATCTGGCTTTTGCATTTTTACATACTTCAATGTGTTTGAATGAGATTCTTCCACAGAACTTATTTCAGTCTTGGTTAACAATGCATTTGAAAGAAAATATTAATTCTGAGAGTTTTATGTACACACACATTGGTCAGTTTATTTTCTTGCCCACCTGCAGCTATAAGGAGTCATTATAAGTTTTCTTTTTATCTTTATAAAGCAAAATGTATGCAAAGATATTAATCTTAGTTAAACAGTTAATTATCTAGGCTATATTAGACTGATTTAGAAATAAATGCTAGATTTAGCATAACAGCAATTACATTGCACTTACCTAAATGCAATTTAAAGTTCTTTAGCATCTCATTTAATCTCAGTTTGCAAATGACTGACTCTCTGAAATTTATCGTATCTGAAACTGATCACATCTGAAGCTACATTAAATACAGTGAGTTACTCTGAGTTACTCAGTAGCTGGCTTACCAATTCAAAAGTTAGAAAGGAGGCCTGGAATAAATTTTCTTCTCACAAGACTCTCAAAATATTCCACTAACGTATACAAAAAGTCTAATATAATTTTTCTTTAACTGTATTTCCCACAGTTTTTAACTCCACTCAGAAAGCGTTCTATAGCAAATGGGTAACTGTTGGTAAGATCCACTCACATGAATCCTCATATTCCATCCTGCTTATCACTCTAAATAAATTTCCCATCCATGGCACTGGTTTTAAGCAGCATCTCTTATTCATTCCGATATTTACCTTTCAAATAATAGCTTCTGGGCATTTATACTAGGTCAGCTTAAAAATTGTGCTGGCTTTTGTGCCATTTCTGTAGTACCTAGGACTTCAAGGAAGAAAAAAAAAACAGGCAGAAGAGCTTCGAAGTTTTAGACACCCTGTGTCTTTTTACGTAGGCAGTGATTACAAGAAGGTTCTCTAAAAAGACTTAAAACAACCTTAAATCAACATTAGGGGGTCTCTGAGAAAGCCTCTTCCTCTCCATTATCTTTACAAAGGTTCCTAGCTTATGCATATCAGTTAGATGTCCAATTAAGGTGCTTATTGCCAATGAATCCTCTAGACAGGCTGCTTCACCTCTGGTCTTGGTTCTTGTATCATCAGTTAGGAGAACACCCAGCTTAGCTAACTTGCATGTCTGCAAGTGCTCAGCTTTCAGAGACATCCACAGGAGGAACAGTAACAAAAAAAATTAAACCCCACCACAATTCAGTGTCATTTTAGACACATTGGAAAAAAATCAGGTTCTGATAGGAAAATGTTTCAAATAATTTTTCCCCTTCGGATTTTCTACTAAGAACAGAGCAAAAGTATTATCTCAGGATCAAATTATTTGTTCAGTTCTACTTATATATCCAAACTGCAGATCTATCCTGGATGTCCAAAATGTCCCTTCCAGCCCTTGAGATTCTGTGATTCTGGAACAGGCAATGGTGGGCTGATATTTACCAAGTTTCTGAAATTTAGAAATAACTTTTCCTTGGAGGTTCCTAATTAAATTTTTTAGGATGATAAGAAACTACAGAAGAAAAGGAAATGTGAGGAAGAAAGAAGATACTGTTTTATTTAAAGGAATCTGCTTTCAATGACTAGCAAAGGCTAAACCACATAAGATATGGCTCCTATTTTCACTTAGAATGGAGTCCAGCCATATTACTGACACGCCCTCTTTTGCGTCAAACTTATCACTTATACTGTGTTATGCTGAAAACAACTTCAGCCAGATTTGACTGTAGTAGCATTGTCTTTTTCAGGTCTGTGGCTTGGACTTACTCCTGAAACAGCACAAGTACAGACTTCCATACCACATCACAGTACTGCATTTCTTTCCTAAGGCCTGTTCTCAACAGTAATAAATCAGGTTTCTGGAATCAAAAGACTAGACGTTAACTCTTTGGTGCCAATAAGGATAAGGCTATCCCTAGGTATTAAACAACAGTGTCAGTTTAACTGCTCAGCCTCAGGAATTTCACCGCCTATTGCCAAGGTTCCGAACACACCATGTGCTCTTTTGATAATATGCTGAAAAACAGAAAAGCACATTAAAAAAAAATTTCGCTCTGCACAGCGAATTTGGTTTGACAATGGCTAGATATCATATTTTAAAGATAGATAGTTTCAGGACTACACAGTGCAATGGTACATGCTGTCTGAGGGCTTGAAATCTGTTTAGCCTCAAGACGAACAAAGTAAATGACAGACAAAAGGGTGAGAGACAGAAAATCGGTGCTAAAGGAGAATATTTTCTAACTTGTTCCATGAGAGAGAAGAAACATGTCTTACCCCCTGCTAAGTATGCCCTTGGAAACTACCACAGTAGGCTCGTAAATCCTCTGCCCTGCTTGCTCCATCCCACCCTCGGCCTTGCTTCTCCTCACAAGGAACATTTTTGGAATAGACAGTGCTATAGGCTACCTTATCCTCTGCTGACAGAAATGTACTCCCCAGGGAGATAGCTACATCCTTTCATCTTTCCCTTTCTGGTACTGCTGCCAGTGGCTACAGACAAGAACCATGATTTGTCAATACTTTCTTTAGGTTGGTCACCTCTTTCTAAGCGTGTATTTATAAATTTATTGATTTTTTAATAGTACTCCTTACTCAGTAAAACCTAGGTAAGACTATACAGTCAGGTTCCCATTTCTTTGCTTATTTGAACTGTTCAGGGCAAACTAAATGTTTGCAGCACTCTGGACCACTGGAAAAAATCCTTGAGGCCTGTTCTGCTTGGCCATTTCCATTTAAGAGCTCACCTCTATGTTTTTTTCATCACTGTGCTCCTTCCACAGACTGCAAGTGATGATTCCTGTTTATTTCGTCTACCCACAGCCTCTGGAAGAATACAGCAGTATTCATGTATTATGTGAATGTAGTATATTCATATATTATGTATATATAGTATATTATATACTGCTGCTATCTGATGCAGCATAGATTCTTCAACAAAACCTTCTATCTTAACTTTTGCAATATTAACTTTGGGACAAATATCCATTTAAAATAATTATCCTTAAATACCTAACTGAGTATCTTTTACAAGAAGAGAATGTAAGGTAACAAAAATACTGGTTCTCAGACAGATTTGGACCGTAACTAAAAATTATACAACATGATGGCACCTTAAAAGTTCCCTTCACATTCTTGGGAAAATGCATAAAATCATCTTCTTGAGAAGAATCAGTTTAAATGTTTTCATAAGTTCAGAACTTTAAGATTAGTCAATGGCATAACAGGGATAGTTTAACAGTTGCATTCAGTTTTTGCATTCTGAAGATGCCATTTGTGAACCCACCCTATAATGATGTTAACTAGTCAAAATCAGCTATCACATTCTTTTCTGTAACAGCAACAGCCAAAAAAAATCAGTAAGAATGACATGCCTAAAGCAGCAATTTAGCAATAAGGCTGCCACCAACTTTACTATTAAGCCATGACAGAACACAGTATCTAATTTCTATAAAACATCTTCACAACCTTTAGTTTGCAAGAACAAACAGTCTGTAGAACAGTCTGTAGGACAGTGAGGCACAGCAGAGGAAAACTCACCAAATGCCAGACAAGGCTCTACAAGGAGCATGTCATACCTGGTTTTCCTTTGTTCTGAATGTCAGCATCCACCATAGGAATTCTGCCTACAACTGTCTCTGCTATTTAGCAGTCTATGTACTGTAATACTTGGTGTTCATAAACACGCATGGCATGTTGAAGGCAAGATGCACACCTCAGTTACACTATGGTGCGCTAAGTGGCAAGGGTCAAAGTTTGGAGATGGCAATTTCAGTGAGAGTTCTCGGATGGTCTCAGCAGTTTCTCAGAACAGAATATATTAGCAAGTCATTAAAAAACTATTTCATTTCTGATTTCTTCCAGTTCCTGACTTTACCAGTAGAATATTCTGTCTCTTTGAATAGCTACTGTTCCCATTACCAGCAGCCTGGCTTTAAAACTTATGTGCCAACATATAGTTTCCAAGAGCAAAACAAAGCGGCAGCCATCTCTCTTTCAGAGACTGAAGACACACTGGTCCTGAAAGAAAACTAATTTGTTAAGCAGTTACCAAAAATTAAGAAAGCAAAGGAATAAAAATAGTCAGAAATATGTATGAACAGAAGGAATTAGGAAAGATGAGAGCAAGACTGAAAGTCAGATAAATAGGAAGTGAGAGTTGACAAAGGAGGGCTGAAGGGAATATACCATGTATGAGTAAACAAAAAAGGAAGCTGACATAGGCACAGGTGACTAATACTGAAAAAAAATAACTGAGAAACTGCTAAGGTACACAAAAGAAAATTCTGTCTTGGTAGGCAAAAATGAGTAATGTTCCTAAATCTGACAGAGTTGTGTAGAGAGACCTTATACTCTGAATATATTTTATTAGAGACCAAAAGCAATGTCTGGAATATACTTAGACTTGAGAGAAGTTGAAAGCATGAGCTGCAATAGACTAAGAGTCAAACACAACAGTCTAGCACCTGTCCAGTCGTATCATACCATAAACAACACCAGTTTTTCAACTAACTGTGAAAATTGGATGAATAATTATAGAATAGTTTGGGTTGGAAGAGATCTTTAAAGGTCATCTAGTCCAACTCCCTGCAATGCGCAGGGACATCTGCCCCTAGATCAGGTTGCTCAGAGCCCCATCCAGACTGACCTTGAATGTTTCCAGGGATGGGACATCTATCACCTCTCTGGGCAACCTGTTCCAGTGTATCACCACCCTCTTTGTAAAAAACATCTTCCTTACATCTAGTCTGAAGAAACTACAAAATATTTTCATTAGACAAACAAAATAGCAATGTTTTCAGTTATGTATCTCCAAGATTTCTGTTTTTCCAGCTCTGTTAGAGATTCAATACACACATAAATGTATGCCTAATATAGATAAGAGAAAGATAGAGAATATACAAACAAATGAATTCACACAATGCAGTTCTTATACAATAAGCTGTAGGATGAGAAATATGACTTTATTCCAGCAAATAAATAACCTGCTTGATTTCTGATTCTTACTACTAAACAGCTTCAATCCAACCCCTACCATTCTATGATTCTATGCAAGATGCTAAAAACAAAATAAGAACTAATACTTCCTTCCTTAATTCTAAAACTGAACGGGTCTCACTGACATATATTAAACTAAAAAGGAAGGAAAACATACTTAGTTTTAGCCAATGATAAAAACTAATCCAGGTACAATACGAATGTGGGGGAGTGCAAATGCATCATCTGTTCCCCTCCAAGTGTTGCAATTTTAAAATCATATATATCATTTTACAGTGCAGAAAATCTTTCACACAACTTTATAGAAAAATGTAAAAGTTATTTTCTCACTCATCTTTTGTCTAAACTAGATAGAAGTAGTTGTAGAATGCATTGGCCGACATTCTGACAAATGTACTGAAGAAATTTCTAGCTAACAGAAGACATGAAGTCTTCGCAGAAAAAAAAGCCCAAGCTTCCATTTAATTAATACAAGACTTCCTAAAGGATAATACAGACATGGCAGTAAAATCTTCTCAAATACATCAAAACACATGAACTAATATCCAGTGTCAGGATTTCTACTCCAGTCCTTAAATCTCAGCTTCACAAACAGAAAAACGTAAAATAATTGAAATAGTTTAAATTTTTTGTTTTGCAAATTCAAACAAATAGAACATGATGTTTTTGAACTTCTTTTTGGAATTTATTTGAATACTCTTCATAGCTAACAGCTCTACTTGTCATGATTAATGCAGCCAATCCAAACATGTCAAAAGTATTTATGCCATACCATATTATCATATACGCTAAGGGTATAAATTATACACAGGAAAAAAGTCTGAATTTCTCACAGTAATCATGAGCTTCATTTATAATATACATTGTATGAACAGTTCACTAAATGAGCTGGCACTGTTTCTATTTCCTGATTCAATGAGTTAACCTTTAAAGCCGAATATGGAACTCTCCTATTTGTGTGTTCCCACAACTGGAAATTAAGTTTTCATATGGTTCACGAATATTTCATGCAAACTACCTCATGAAATTTTTCTTGCATATTCAACGTAACATATTGTCTAAAAGAACACTTTGTAAACTATCCCAATAAAAACGTATTTGTGAAAGGAAAAGTTGATTGATGGGATCTGCTGTCAAGAATAGATGCTTCTCTCCCTCAACTTTTAGTCATAAGGTACTGTTTAGTACATGGTCAGTACTAGAATTCAAGTGTTCTGTAAATGCAAGTAAAATAACTGTGTATGCCACCTTGATACTGAAGTAATTTCTAATCAATAGAACTTCAAAAACTTCAAAATTCCACTTTACTACTAATACTTGCTGCTTTTAATAAACGATGGGAAAGAAAATATTGTAGAAATACCAGAGGCAGAGCTACTTACACTTTGTGCTTCTAAAACATAGATGGCACCATGCTTTTCCACAAAGTGCTGAAGGCAGCTAACTATTCATACAAGGGCAACACACTATGCAAAAACATACTCAAGATGACTGCTGAACAGAACGGAGTTTATTCAAATGAGGATAGGTAACCATGTAAGCAGATATTTTGCTGAATCTAAGCTCTAAGTGTTTGTTTTGGAAAATTTTTCAAAAACATTTTAAAAATCCCCAAAGCTTTCTCCTTTACATCACCTTTCAAAAGCCCCTGGTTTATGGACTATTGGGGATGTTTCATTTATTCAGCCCTAGTTTTGGGTGGATAAAAGAAGAAACTAATGCAGAATTCAAGATCTATTTATTTATTTTCAAATTAATCTTGTATTTTTCCCCAAAGCAGCTAGAAGAATAGCTAGAATTGACTGCACTTCTTTTACTTTTTACAAACAACAACAAAACAGTGACATTGTAGTGTCAAAAATGAATCAAAGAGTATCAGATTTACACACTTCTGACACTTCAAGGGAGAACAAAAAATACTTCATTACTTCAATCAAGGACTATGACATTCTAAACAAACTTATTCAAAATTGTGTAATAAGTAAAAAAAAAAATCTGCTACTTTTTCAGTATTTGATTTTTAATATAAACTGGAAAGAATGTTTCAGGTGCTGATAACAGAAGTGTTCTACTTCAAGTCCAAACTACATACATGATACTATAGAAGAAAATTAAACTCATTTGCCTAGAGACAATAGCATATTGACCAGCAAATAAGAATTTAACCACCCTTTTTCAGTTATGGAACAAATAAGATTAGAGTAATAACTGAAATACTGGGTTAAGAAAAAAATGAATGGACAGTACTAAAACTAACAGAAGAGATGAAGGCAAGACATTAGGACAGCTAAATAAACCTAAAGTATAATTGTTCCTCACGCATGGTAAAAATACTAAAAATGTAAAATTTACTTTGAAAAAAGAGAGACTTGGATTTATCATCTCAGTTCATCTGCCCCCTTGCCAAACAAGAAGTCAGTTCAGTAGAATATAAACCACTAAGAAAAGCAACTGCTAGTAATGATAACATATGAACTGAATCGATCATCAGAATATTGTTAAAAAGGGAATATTAAGTACTACACAGTAATAACAATGTCTTGTTTCCTTCAGATGGTATCTCAGACAGGATTTTGTTGAAGAGAGGATTTAATTTCCTCTTCTTGCTACAATTAAATCTTTCTTGCTGAAGTAAATTATAATAGTTATAACTGGTGAAGGACAAGAGAAGGGGAAGGGAGGCCTGCGACATGTCAACTGGCTGTCAGAGAGGTTGCTAGAAAAAATAAGCGAGCTGCTGATAGACAAAAGGAAGGAAGAGAGGGAGAAGAAACATTGCTGTGGGAAAAAATGTTACCAACTGTCATCAAATTTGCCTGCTTAACTTCTCAAACCCTTAGACAAGCAAATAATCTATTTATATTTAAACGTGATTTTGATGTTCTCTTACCACTGCACTTTCAGTGAGAACACTAAAATCTATCACTTGAATGATTCTGTAGAGATATACAAAAGTGCAGACTATTCGAGAAAGGAAAGGCTGTGCCAAATTTCCTCCTGCTCAGAAACACACACTATAAATCAGGAATAATCTCCTGTAAGATATGATGCAAGCAGAGCTGTGGATGCCACAGTCTCAGAGAAGAATGCAGACCACTGAGGAGAACAAAGTTGAAAGGCATAAAAATGTCAATTATGTTGAAATCTGATACTTTGTAAAATAAAACAACTTCAAACACACAGTTACTTAATCCCAGATTTAGAATGGAATGCAAGCTTCCCTTCTGCCCTGCAACACATTTGCTAGAGTACCCAGTTATTTTACCATATTACCAACATTCAAATGCATACAACACAACAACACCAAACATAATTGACTAGGTTAACTTCTATCCACAATGTATTCTAAGTACCAGAAATTTTGTGAATAAGCTTCCAAGAAATCTAGCCGAGTCTTTGTACATGATACTCCAGTAGAAAGAGGCAGCTTCTCTTTTGCTATGCTCAACCCAATTTCCCAGCAATGTGTGATGGGACAGAAGGCATATATGCATTACATTAGCAAGTATTTTGATCCTGACGTTCCTGGAAAAAAGATTCAGACTTTTGTACAAAAGTGCTTAGAAGAAAAAAAAAATAGAGAAGTTTTGAATTAATTCACTTCTTCCTAGTACTAGAAGTGCTTTTCTGAAAGTGTTTGCAGTGTTACAATCTTGTAACCAACAGGCTATTCAAAATGAGCAATACAGCTTAGAAAAGAAGTGAAAGAGACTTTTTATAAAGCCACGAAAGTTACAGCAGTAGAGACACTCTTAATGAGCTTTGCAATTCTCTTGCTGGTTATAAATAAAAAGAAAACTGCATAAAGAAAACTGCAGCCCTTTTCTCAGCAGAGAAAAATGCACTGCTTTTTATTTAAGCTATATAAACAACTTCTCTTTAGAAACCAAATTGGCATGTTAGCTATATAGAGATTTTGATAGGAAGGCTTAACATTAAAAGTATCATATGCTGTGATTTTATTGCTCCCTAGGTTCAACATTAATATCACAAATGCCATACAAAGTTGATAAAAACAAAGCCTTCCCACTGCCACTTTCCACTCCTCCCAAAACCCCCTTCCTACACTGAAAAGGAGAAAAAATATTCATAAATGCATATACACACACTCAGTAAAATGTGCACTACAGTTCTTTGCTGTGACTTTCAAAAGTGCTGTACAATAGTTTCTACTACACTCAGTAAATGCCCACCTCAAACAAAAAAAGTCTCTCCAACCATTCTCAAATTCCTTGGTAAAAACAACCTCTTATGGAATCAGTAGCTCACAGTGGAAAAACAAAAGACATGAAGCATTCCCATCTGGTCCATTTTTAGAATACATAGTATTCCTTGGATTTTGACTCCCTCCACATTCTCCAAATCCTTGATCAGACCTTGGTATCCTTCATGGCATTATTAGAACAATTTCAGAATGATCAGGCAGTTTTATTAGAAAACAGTGAATACTATTTTTAAGTTTTGTATTCTGAGCAAAATAAAAGCTATGACAACTTTTCCCCTTTTTAAGAAAGATATCCTCACCTGTTTAAAGTGTTGATAGACAAAAGAGCTGTCTGTCCTTCCTGATTTCCACCACTTATTAAAGAAACCAACTGCTCTACTCTCCATAAATGACAGAAGTCTCAGGAGTAAAGAAACCAATGCAACAAAATTCAACTGAATTTTCCACAGTCTCTTTTCTTTCCCTTCTCATTGTCTATGGATTACAAACACTACAAATATGGGGCTAAGACATGGGAAATGCAAAGCAAGAAGCTTCTCTTCCACAGTTTCTAGTAACTTTTTCTCCTCAGTCCCCGACATGATGTAACACTGCTGCTACCACTCAAAACACCTTAATCATTAATGCATGCATAATGGAAACAACATTCTCCCACAGTGGGCTAACTGCTCATCACATTTACCACAAAGCCCATTTCACCTGGACAAAGTGAGGGCTGGGACAGACAGAAGGGGTAATGTTAAGGACCAGTTGCAGCTCCTTAATCCTGGATACTCTGTTGGAGAGTCATATCAGACTATGAAACACTATGTAAACTACAAGCTACAGTTTAAGCTTTTTATCAAGATGTAAGATGCAGTGTCTAATTTTATTAGTGTTTGTTTTTTAAAAAGAAAGTATTCACCACTATTCAATATTGAATTCTTCCCTTATTTCACTGCAGGAAAAGCATAATACTCACATTTGAACTTAAAGAAAAATTGACTGTTTCTTACATATGTTCCTGGAACTTTTTTACATTTCAGAAATACATTTTAGTTTCCAGTTCTAAAGTTTCTGTTCACGTCATAGACCTCTTTTACAAAGATATAAACATAACTTTAAAATTTCATTTTAAACTTAAACTGAAATATCATGTACATTCATATAAGTGTACATTTAATCTCCTTTTTGATATAATGTCTTAACTGCATTATCTATTCAAAATAATGCAAACAGCAAATATTGAATAGAAGTGATTTTAAGGTCTTACTTTTGCTCTTTTAGTAAAAAAGGTCTTTTCCATAAATAAGTATCTGAGCCACTGATGTACAGAGATCAGTGGCGTACTTGTGAACTCCTAGGGAAAAACTGCTAACCAATAAAAAACCCAACAGGCTTCACATTTCTACTTTACATTAAAAACAATCTCTTTTAACTAAAGATGGGATAAGGAAGCACTTGGGTAGCTGGAAGTAAAGTAAGCTACAAAATTTCAACGGGAAACCATTATTGAGTTAGTAACGAGTTTCTTGCATCATATACTTCCTATTTCTTACATAGAAGGCTCTGGAGGAAAAAAAAAAGTTTATTATAAGGAAGAAACCAGTAATTCTATCAGAATTTCACTATTGGTTTACCGTCCTTCCTCTTTTAAAAACGGCTTTTAAATGCAATATTCAGTTAGCTAAATCAGAAAGTTTGCCAATATCATATGCTGTGTCTCTGAAGTAGGTTGTGTGGTTTTATTTCTAAATAAGATCTTAGCTTTCTTAGGAGTTCAAGTGCTTACCATATTATAATTAATTAAAAGCATTAATTAAAAACATTATAAAAGTTTTCTTAAAACATTATGCATGAGAAAAACTATTTAATTTCCTGTAAAATCAAACGTTTAATTTTGTGGGTTTTTTCTTCAGTGCATGGGACCTACATGACTTCTCATGTAAATATGTCAAATCAACTATTTAACTATAAGCAGAAAAAAAAGAATCAAATTTATCTAATTTCAGGTATACATTAGCAGTTTAAAAATTGAAATGTTGTGCTAATAATACGTGAACAGATTTGACTAGAACACTTCAAACACTGATGTCCAAATTACTGCACCAAGAGGAGTTCTCAGACATTAAGACTACCTATACAAGCACACTGTATCAAATTGATACACTCTCACGCCTTGCTTCCAAAATGAGCAATACCACAAGTAATTCTTAGTTACAGAGGTTAGTACCTTTAAGGACAATGCCAACTATTCTCAAGCAATTTCAGCAAATGCAGCAATCTGTTTGTAATTGACTGCAGTCACCAAGCAGTGACTAATAGTGGCTTAAATAGCACTGTTTTTAGGACTACAAGTTGTGTTTAAAAATATAGATATATCTCTTAAGACTCTAGTAATCTTCAACTTCTACACATATAAAAGGGAGTTTAGAATGCTTGTTTGCCAAACTACATATAGTATGAGTCAGGATCACAGCATCTACTTGAGTTTACTTTCATCATCCTTTCCCTCTCATGCTACCTGGACCTTAATTCTCTCTGCTTAAGAGAAACTACAGGCCACATGCATTTGTTTCGTAGTATCCAAAGCAATATGATGACCCACCGATCTATTAAAAGTGCCTTACAATTTCTCAAGTTTCCCAAGATATCTTGAAATGCCCTCCTTTCTTCAGGAAACAAATTTCAGCAGATATCAGATGAATGCATGACAACCATCTAACCAGCCTGCAGATTTAGGAATCCACATGTAGGCTGAGAAGATGCCTGCTCACACACACACACACACACATAGCAGTTTAAATGATGCTAAAGAAGTTATTAGAGCAGCACTGCCATAGTGCCCATTTACCTGTTTCACTAGGTAGTACCAAAGCTTGGCAAATACCTTAAATATAAGTCACAACATCTGCAGTGCCACTTATTTACTCAGCTAGCAGAGATACAATAAGAACCAAGGCTGTGTTAGCATTCACACAGAGCACCCCTAACTGTAAGGGAGCACAGCAATGGATTTGCTTGCCTTAGTGACTCAGAACTAAGATGCCAAAAAGCTCAAAGATTCATCACAAAATTCTGCAGTGTCTATCCACAGTTTTAGTCTCAGGTGCAAACTCCACAAAAGGTGTCTTTATTAGGAAGAACTAATATAAGCTAATATCTGATTCCTGTTTTCAGCTTCCAGGGAAGATTAGGGATGGTAGTACTAGAATTCATACATGTTCTTGTTTGTGTCTTGGGAGCATAGGTCAAGATCAAAAGAGAAAACAATGGATTTGAATGGTGTCCCTACATCCATTTAATTTTGTTAACACTAAACAAAAGTTTAAAAGAACATTATTCTGATAGTGAAATTAATTATTTCCTCTAATTTTTAGGCTACCAGGTACTTAAGTCACTGCTGTCCACTGAATTCTGCACTACTTGTTATATCTACATTCCTGTTTGTTTATTGCTATAGACCCTTACTTTTTGCTACTCAGGGCACAAACTGGTAGAGAAACCTACATATATCTTACAGTTGTTTCTCTAGATACCTATCCTGATAGTGTCTGCAGATCTTATGGAGGTGAAGCAAGCTGTAGCTGACTTTAAAGCTCCCCAAAGTTACTTCAATAAAGAGCATAAACTGTCCTGTGATTTCTGAGGAAACAGTCACTAGATGGCAGAAAAATGCAGTTTGATTTTCTCATCATTAGGAAGAATTCATCCAACAGATCTTTTACATCACAGATAATAAGTAACATGTCCTGTCAAGCAACATCAGCTAAAAGATTATAGTAAAGCTGATTTTCTTTCTTGCCTACTGTATATGTGCTACTTTTTTCTCCTCTGCTGTAACACTTTAAGAGTGTTCTTGTGTTTGAAAAATCCAGAGTTAAAACAGTTAAATTCCATTTCTAGTTTCATTATTCTGAAAAGTACAGTATTATAGGAGTAGGGCCAATCTTGTTAAAGATGTTCTGCTACCATGGTATCACTACATTTAATATTAAGAGAATATGTGGAGAAGTTATTTCAAGACTCACTCACAAAATAGCTGCTTTTCCGCTTGAGAATAATGCAAACAATAGTGGGCAGTGAGAAGACAGAAGCAAGGAGTATATTAAAAAAAGCACTTTCTGGAGATTGAAAGGAAATAAAACATGAGAAGCAAAATTCTGAGCTTTCACAGAAAACCCTTAATTTAAAATATGTTATTTTATCAAAATTATATGTACATTTTGGAATTTCATACATTTGCATTAACATTACTTTTTAAGAAGAAGGTATACTGTAATATACTGTTATATCTTTTTTTTTAAAAGCTTGTAAGAAAAGCAGAAAAGGTCAAGGAAGGAAACAAATCGTGTTTTCTCCTGAGTAAAAAAACCCAATACGTCGAAAAATACTAACAATTTTCAAGATCTCATTGGAAGTTATAGAATTTGGTTCACTGGGGTTATTTTTATCCCTATGGTTATTTGTATTTGCACATTTACCTAATTTGAATATATTTCTTCTTTCTATAAGGTTTTTTTCCTCCTCCTTCAATGGTTATCACTCTTTAATATCCTTACTTGATACTTCAATTACTACAGTATGAAGTGAGAGTGGACAGTTTGATTTTTTCCTACATTACAATTTTTTCCCGCTCTCTATTCACGTCTTTAAAAAAAAACCAGAAAAACTGAAACTGTAGTTTAAAATAAAATCCTTCAGAAACTTAATCATGAGAAAGCACTATGATCACTGTAGCAACAAAGAAAAAAATCTACATAAACCAAACTCCTCCAATGATTCACTTGGCTCCCTTGTGAATCTTTACATGTACTCTATTAGCACAGAGACCTAAACAAACATTACTTTAAAAATAACCTTTTCTACATTTATCTAAACAAAATTCTAGGATTTTCTTTTTTTACAGACTGAATGCCCTTTTACCACAAAAAAAACCCAACCAAACATTATTATAGCTAACCTTAGATTACTGTTTATAGTCCTTTCACAGAATTACGAATGTCAGTGATAAAATTCTAGCTCAACTGAAATCAAAGGGACTTTTGCAGAGACCCTATCTGCAAACTCTTAAGAATTTACTTTTTCAGATGGCACTACTATAGCAAAAAGGACTCAGACTACAAAGCTTGGGTAGGAGAGCAAGTCCTCTTTATTGCACCAAAGCCGAAATCTGACATTGCAGAAAGTATGCAAAAATGGTAGTATAATCTCTGGCCTTCTCTCCTCCACACCTCCATATAAACTACTGTTGACAAACACAGAAAAGCAGAAAAATACCAAGGAAGGAAAAAAAATTGTGTTTCCTCTGGATTTTGAAAAAAAATAACCAAAAAACCACACAGTGAAAAAATACTAAGAGTTTTCAAGACTTCTTTGGAAGCAGCAAATCACATGTGGAACTGAGAAGAAACATGTCTAAGCACATCATTTGATACACTGACTGACTAAATCTGACAGAATAAAGCTGAAATTCCTTCTAAACTCCACTTAAACGCCGTTCAAAAAAAAAAGCACTTTCAAAACTAGTGCCATAGGAAGAGTTTGCTATAAAAATGCACGGTTTAGTATTACACTGTAATTTGTAGAGTTAATAAAAACTAGACACATTGAAAAAATGTTTTATGGCAGTTTTTGGTGAAATTAAATTTTGAGATGTCAAGCTTATCCTGCACGATGATGGCTAAAATCTGGGTTGAACTTTGGCACCACTTTAATTTCTTGAAATAAAAAATGTTACTGAAACATCTGAATTTCACGATTAATATGATTGACAGGGTACTACTTGGTACTTAAATATTTAAGTGAAAACATGTTTACTGAGAAGTCCAGATAAAGTTACTTACTGAAGTAAAAGCCAGAAGTTCCTCTTCAGTTAATTTGTGTATTGGATTGTTCTTTTGGAAGTCTATACTGTGAATTAAAAAACAAAACAAAACAATGTTGATTTGATCTTTAGAATCCCACTATGCAGAACACAGTTTTCAAACTTGTAGAAATCTGAAGGACATTCTGGAAAGCTGATATGAATGGGAATATGATATGTGCAGAAGAAGGCCTAGGCCTAGGAACAATCACAGAAAAAAAGAACCATTTGGGATACAGTAAAATATTTTAGTAATATCTTTCCCATACCATTCTAAATTGAAATGTCTTAATCAGAATCCTAAATAGTTTTAAATCTGTTCTTGGTTTTGTTTGCAGTTAAATCTGTCTGACTAATTGGACATAGATTCTGCAAAGCAAAAAGTTAACACTCAAGATTGCTCAGTTGTAATCTCAAACAAGTGGCCTCTTTATAGTCACTCAAGGAACTTGACTACAGGGGTCCATTTCTCACTACCCAGCATTACCACTGGCTTGAGGTACACAAAGAATGAAAACCAGAATATATAGAGAAGTAAAATTATTTTTTCCCAACTAGACACATTTTTAGAGATGATAAAGAAATCTGGCTTACAACTCTACATGAGTGGATGTTCTTAGACAACAGCCCACCAACATTTACTACTAGCAACATTTACCACAAGTACACTATAAGTGATATCTCCAAAGAACAACAAGGCTACACTTCAAGCTCCCTGTGAAAAGAAAATAAAAAGTGAAAATACGTTGAAAGTTATACTACAGAGTGGTTGGGGATCATTACCAAACCTACATAATGGTTATATACATAAATTGAAATTCATCATACTTTTCTTGAAGTCATTTTGTTAATTCATCTTTGAAATATGATAGACTTACCATTGCAGAAATAACAGTCGATACTTTGATTAAAATCTTTTTACTAGGCTAGAATAAAGGCTGGCTGTTGAAAACTCAATTATCTTTGAAAGGTTAAGATGACCCAGAAAGGTTCCTGAGGACTGACAAAAAGCAAACATCACTCCCATCTTCAGTAAGAATAAGAAGGAGGATCCAGGTTAGCCTCACCTCATTCCTTCTAAACAATATGAAGTAAATCCTTCTTGAAGTCATTTCCTAACATATAGAGGGAGCAGTAGTCAGTACAGGTTCACCAAGAGGTCACCCTTGACCAACTTGCTAACCTCTATTTTGAAACAACTGTCTTGGTAGATTTAGGAGAGCAGTGCATATTGCTTCCCTGGATTTCAGTAATGATTATAGCACTGTCTCCCACAAAATCCTCATAAAGAATGTGATAAGCAGACAGCAAGGCAGACTGAAAATTGGTTTAACAGGTAGGCCCAGAGGGTTGTGATCAGCAGTGAAAAGTCTAGTCTGAAGCCAATAAATAGTAGTGTATCCCAAGGGTCAATACAGAGACCAATACTGTTGAACATCTATACTAAGAACCTGGGTGATGAGGCAAAGTGTATACTTAACAAGTTTGCTGATAGTCCAAAATTGGGAGGAGCAGCTGGAATACCAGCAGGTTGTGCAGCCATTCAAAGAGATCTCAACAAACTGGAGAAACAGGCTGACAGGAACCTCATGTAGTTCTGCAAAGGGAAAACACAAGTCCTGGCTTTGTGCATGACTTTGGACAAGATGATGTCCAGCAGTTTCCTCCAACCTCAATCAATCTGTGATACAGAGGACAAGAAAGTAACAAAGTAGTCTGTATTCATTTAGGTAGAAATCATGCTTGATTAAACAAATAACTTTCATGATGAGATAACTAGATCGGTGAACTTTATCTTGACTTTGGAAACGAACTTGACCCTGTCTTCCATAACATTGGTATAGACAAACTGATTAAATGTCAACTAGGATAATGAGATACGATTCAAAGTCCTGAGGAATAGCCCCATGGACCAGTACAGATGGGGGCAGACCATCTGGCAAGGAGCTTGGCATAAAAAGACCTGGAGTCCTAGTGAAAGCCAAGCTGAACATAAGCCAGCAACATGTCTTTACAGCGAGTCCATAAAAAATGCCATGGGCTGCATTAGGAAGTGTGCTGCCAGCAGGTCAGGGGAGGTGATCCTTCCTCACAGCACCAGTGAGACCACAGTTGGAGTGCTGTCACCAGCTCTAGGCTCCTTAGTTCAAGAAAGATGTGAAAAAAAGATTTACCTCATCTTCTCAAGCCACACTTTAGGTAGTCTTCTCCAGGATAAACAGCCCCAGGTCTCTCAGCTTTCCCTCATAATAGAGATGCTCCAGACTCCTGATCATCTTGGGAGCCCTGAGCTCGACTCTCTCCACAAGTTCTCTGTCCCTCTTCAGCTGGAGATCCCAGAATTGGACACAGGACTCCAGATGAGGGCAGAGTAGAGGGGCAGGAGAACCTCCCTTGACCTGCTGGTCACACTCTTCTTGATGCATCCCAGGATGCCATTGGCCTTCTTGGCCACAAGGGCACATTGCTGGCTTATGGTTAGTTTGCTATCAACCAGGACTCCCAGGTCTCTCTCTGCAGAGCTGCTCTCCAGCAGGTCACCTTCAGCCTATACTGGTACAAGAAGCTGTTCCTTCTGAGTTGCAGGACTTGGAACTTGCCCTTGAACTTTATGAGGCTCCTCTGTGCCCACAAGTCTTAGCCCATGAGATTCCTCCAAGGTCTTTGAAGAAGCCAAAAGTCATCTCTCCTGAAGTCAAGTCACAACCCTGCTTTCTGTCCTGCTTTTTCCATTCAGGATCCTGAACTTCGCCACCTCACAGTCACTGCACACAAGGCTGTCTTCAACCTTTAAAATCCCAACCAGATCTTCTCTATTTGTTAATAAAAGGTTCAGTAGCACATTCCTCTTTGTTGGCTCCTCAACCACCTGTGTCAGGAAGTTGTCATCAATGCACTACAGGAACTTCCTGGATTGTGTGTGCTTGGATGGAAAGTTTTGCCAGCAAATATCAGAGTGGTTGAAGTCCCCCAGGAGAACCAGGGCCTATGATCATGAGGCTGTTTTCAGATGTCTGTAGAAGGTATCATCAACTTCCTGATCAGATGGTCTGTAGTAAAATCCTACAACAGTATCACCCTCATTAGCCTGCCCTTAATTCTTACGCATAAGCCTCCAACCTGCTCTCCATCCCCGTCTAAGACAGAGTTCAATATATTCCAGTTGCAATTAAGAGCAACTCCACCACCTTACCTCACTGGTCTGTCTTTTGTAAAAACTACATAGCTGTGACGGTACTTGTGGTGCTTTAGCCCAATGTCTACCAAGTCATAAAATCACTACCCCTCCCAAACTGGACAGGAGAGAGAGAAATATAAGAAACGGCTTGTGAGTTACGGACAGAGAGACCACTCAGCAACTAGTGTCATAAGCAAAACAGATTCAACTTGGGAGAAAAAGGTTTGATCTATTAAAGAAACCATAAGAACAGGAAGATGAGAAATAAAACTGTCTTTAAAACACCTTCCCCCACCCCTCCTCTTCCCGGGACTCCCCTTCCTTCCCCCTCAGCAGTGCAGGGGATGGAGGATGGGGGTTGCGGTCAATTTGGTACAGATGGACTTTTGCTGTTGCTGCTTCTCAGGGAGAGGCCTCCTCACACTTCCCACTGCTACACTGTGGGGTCCTTCCCCACGGGAGACAGTCCCTCACTCGCTTCTCCAGTGTGGGTCCTTCCCATGGGCTGTAGCTCCTCACAAACTGCTCTGGCTTGGGGTCATCCACTGGGAGAACAGTCCTTCAGGCACCGACTGCTCCAGCCTGGGTCCCTCACAGGATGACAAGTCCTGACAGCAAACCTGCTCTGGCCTGGGCTTCTCGGTCCCCACAAGCTCCCAGATCCTGCCAGGAACTTGCTCCAGTGTGGACTTCCCATGGAGTCACAGCCTCCTTCAGGCATCCACCTACTCTGGCATGAGCTCCTCCACGGGCTGGGAGCAAGTCTCTACAGGGAGACAACTTGCTTCACCAGGGTCCTCACCACATGTCACAGGGGAGCCTTTTTAGTGCCCTCTTCCCCCTCCTCCACTGACCTTGGTGTCTGCGGAGATGATTTTGCATTCTCACTCCCTGTTGCTGCTACAGTTTTGCAACTGCACAACAACTCCTTCTCAAATATGTTATTCACAGAGGTGTTACCTTCATTGCTAATTAGCCAGGCCTCCGTCAGGTGCAAGGTCCAGCTTAGAACTGACTGGCATTAGCCCTGTCAGCTACAGGGGAAGCTTCTGGCAACTCTTTGTTTAAAGAAGCCATCCTTGTAGCCCCCACGCTACCAAAAAACCTGGCCCAGGAAAAACCACTACAGTACTCCAGTCATGTCACCTGTCTCTGTAACTGTGATGAGGTCATGGCCCTGCACTCATCGAAAGGACAGGAAACAATGAGCACAAACCGAAATCCAGAAAATTCCATTAAGAAAACAAAACATTAATTAATATGACAGTGGTAGAACACAGGAAAGGGTTACCCAGAGAGGTTGTGGAATCTCCATCCTTGGAGATACTCAAGGCACAATTAGACATGGCCATAAAGAACCTGCTCTAGTTGAGTGTTCCAAGCAGGAAAGTTGGACTAGATTATCTCTACACGTCCCTTTCCAAACTAAATTTCAGTAGGTTTTCATTTACTGATGCCTAGTTTACATTTCCCAGACTTATGCTTTGTTAAGGAAAGGAAGAATAGAGTTTATTTTTTACTGAAAGCTAGAAATAAACTGAGTTGTTTTTACATTGTACTTTCTGTACATTGTGCATGTCACTAGGTATCATGACACTGACCTCTCTTGCTATTCTATTCCATCTATCTCATGTAGAATTGTCATGGGTTTGTGTGGAGCTGTTTCTGGTAATGGGGAAGGGGCTGTAAAGATGGTTGCTATTGCTTGAAACTTTCCCCATCTCTGAGTCAGACCCAGTTCTAAGGCTGAGCCAATTGGGCACCTCCATGATCCCTTGTTTTAAGAATCAGACAGAAGAGGAGGATTCTTCCTGTTCTTCTTCTTCTTGCTTCTTTTGTCTGACTGGTGGTGGTGGAAGGAGATAGAGGAGAAACAACCATGCAGACCCTAAGGTCAGTGCGAGAAGACAGGAGGAGGTGTGCTGGAGCAGACTACCCTGCATCCTGGAGAGAGGACTGGTCAAACTGAGAGTTGCCAGCAGTTCATGGAGGACCCCATGCCAGGCAGGGGTAGTGACTGTGCCTGGAGAATTTTGGGAGAGCAGTGCTGCAGCAGAAGGTGACTGGAATGCTGCTGCTACAGAGGAGTCTCACACTGGAGGAGTTTGTGAGAAGAAGCTGTAGCTGTTGGGAAGGACTCATGCCAGAGAGGTATGGAGGAAGGACTGTATCCCGTGGGAGGGACCCCGTATCAGAGCAGGGGAAGAATGCAAGGAGTCATCCTCCTCTGTGAAGAGAGAAGTGGCAGAGCCCATCTGTGAGGGACTGACCACATTCCCCATTCCCTGCGCCCCAGAGTTGTTGAGGTGGGAGCAGGTAGAGATATCGGGAGCAGTGAGCTGAGCCCGGGAAGAAAGGAGGGATGAGAGTGCTGATTGTGTTTTTTCTCATCATCCTACTCTGTGTAACCTTTCCGTCTGTTCTGTTTCTAGTAGGCAGTAGAATAAGCCTTTCTTACTTTCCTCTCCGAGTACTGGAGTTCGTTTTGCCTGGAACCGTAATTGTCAGCAAGCCCTCCCTGCCCTTGTCTCAATCCACAACATCCTTGGTTATCTTTTATCCTCCCATCTTACTGGGGCCTTTGCCATCCTTAGGTGGGGTGGGGGTGAATAGGAGACAGGAACAAGAGACTGTCATGGTGCTTTGTTGCTGGCTGGGCCAAAACCACAAGAAGAATACAGAATGATTTGTTGGATTTTCTTTTCTGTAAGATGTTTTCCCCCTAATCTTTGTAAAAAGAGTTTCATTTTCCTTTCTGAAGAACAACAAATGTAACATTTATGCTGTGTCCATGACACACACAGTACGCTTTGCAGAACTAATAATAGATTATTCCATCTAATGAGCTTACACTGTCCTCGTATTTGAGCAAACTTAATGGGACTACACATAAGTTCTGAACGTTGAAAGGAGAAAGCACGGAAAAAATTTTGATAAATGCTGTAATTTGCAGTTTATGTACAGAGTGTCTGAATATCCTGAATGAGCTAAGAATTTGCTCTTCACTAGAATATCTTCCTCAGCCTTCAAGTGCTTATAGTCCAAAATGGTAAAAACAGAAAGGGTAAAACATATCTATTTTCTTTTAGTAAATTTGATCAAGTTGTAGCAAGAACGCATTTTGCAACTTTTCTATACTTTATCGCTGTATTCCTTTTAAGTTATCCTCCCATCACTTGCTTATCTTCCAGCTTTGAAAAAAAGGCATGAATATCTGATGTGTTTTGGTTTCTCCTTGACTGAAAATACTTGATAAAGTATTAAGACATAACAAAAGAGTTCTAAGAACAAGCAGTAAAGCACTTAAGATAGGAAAAAAGAAAAAAACCCCAAACTGATGCCATTCAAGAACTCTCATCTTTGCACAGCCCGAAAAAGAAACAGAATTATCTGTGTAACAGAGCGTCAAGCCTCCTTCCTCATGGCATGGGTCTCTTGCAAATTCCATCCTCGTTATATGAGGGAACTGAGGAAAATAAACACTAACAAAGACACAGGAAGATAAAATTCTCAGGAGAGCATGGTTTCAGCATTTCTAAATTAGCCATTCTATAGGAACCAACAGTATTCATCAAACTAGAATAATCTAGGAATGAGCATAGATGAAACATTTGAGAAATCAAAGGATGAGTTTGAAACAAATTCTACCTTGCTAATGCAAATGGTATTTCTTCTGGGGACTGCAGTCAAATACAAGTGTGCTGAGAAACAGAGCAAAAGCATAATAATCTCTCCCCTTCTGAGATTCAATTTCCTACTTCTATTAGGAAATACAACCTCTCTGCCCTCTTCCTTTTTAACTTGGGAGTTCTACTCTTTAATATTTTTTTTCTTGATTTCTTATCAAGCTTCCCCAAAACTTCTGAGAGATGAGGGTGATGATGACACATGACTACAAACCTCCACCAATGTCAACAAAATTGTCAGTGTGTGAACTTCCCAAATTTTTTTTAGAAGAGCTATCACAGAAAGTGGCATATGAGGCTACTCCCTCTCAATTTATTAAAATGGCTAAAAGCATACAAGCTTGAGAGCTGATGAGTATTCACAGCAATATAACCCAAAAGAATAACACGTAGATATTTATTAAACCTACTGAGACACTTATAAGCAAGTGCAAAACATCTGTGTTAATTAACATAAGCACAAGTAGGTTGTTTGAACCTGAACTGAAATTACAAAACTGCAGTTCAAGGTTTCAGGAAAAGGGTTTAATTCACCTCTTTGATTAATCAACCAAGTAGATTTATCCTGTAACAATAAAGGCACTTAATAAAGCAAATTGGGTGGGTGGGTAGGGAAGGGCATTACTGACCAGAACTTTAAAAAATATTTGCTCATTATTGTAGGGAAGAAGATGATCAGAATAGCTGAAAGAAAACAATTTCTACAGTAGAAGAAAGCTTGAGATATCTTCCAATATTTCTTCCTTCTTTACAAAACTTCAGACAATTGTTTATCCAGTTTATTCCTAAAAATCTTCCACGATGGAAGTTCCACTTGTGCTTCATACCATTTATGTTTACGTTTTGTAGCACCTGGCAGCTTGAGCAAGCTATAAAAGCACAGCCGCAAGGAAACACACACTATGCTTTTGCTTGAGTACTAACACAAAAGGGCTTCTCAAAGCAGGAGAAGGCCTTGACATTGCCTTTTATTCTTGCTATATATTTAGTAAAATTGAATTCTGTTGATCAGGAAAGTTATTATTCCTCTTTCCTAATTTAATTAGTTTGGTTCTGAATTTTGGGGAAGAGATCAGTTGAAACAAAGTATTTAACTGTTACAGTAATGCATTTTCCCCCCATGTTACTACAGAAAAGGCCCAATGTTATTGATGGCCTTTTAAAAAAGTTTTAGACAGCACAGTCAGGAAACAATTTGGTCATTGTCACGGTTTAACTACAACCAGCAACTAAAGCACCATACAGCTGCTCACTCACTTCCCCATCCCACTTTGGGGTAGAGTAAGAGAATAATGAAAAGAGTAAAACTTGTGAGTTAATAACCATTTAACTAGAAGTAAATTAAATATAAACAACAATAATGAGTAAATTAATAATGATAATGATAACAATAATAGTAATGAAAAGGAAACAAACTGAAAAGAAATACATTAAAAAGAAAAAAAAGCAAGTGAGGCCCAGAGCAATTGCTCACCCATCGCTGACTGATGTCCTAGCAGCGATTTGTCCCTCCCTGTAAACTCCCTCTAGTTTCTACCCTGGGCATGATGTCCTATAGAATGGAATAGTACTTTGGCTAGTTCAGGTCAGTTGTCCCCTTCCCAGCTACTTGTATCCCCCTCTGCCCACTGGCTGGCAGGGAAGGGTGAGAAACAGGAAAGGCCTTGACACAGCCGCACAAGCACTCTCCAGCAAAAAATAAAACATTCCTCTGGTAGCAAAGGTATTTTTCAGCACAAAACCAAAATACATTCCTGTATCTGCTACTAGGAAGACAATTCTCAGACAAAACCAGGACACACATGTATCAGAGGTTTTTACCTTCCTTGAGAATTTTTTTCACGAAAACAGGAAAGTAATAAAGAACTTCTCTGCTTCAGTAATCTTTTACCTTGCCCAATGTCAGCTGCTAGCAGAAATACTTGTAGTCAGCTTGAGATAGTCAACGAAAGTCACTAAACACTTGTCACTAATGTAACTGTGACTTCAGGTGAAAAATGACAATTCTCTCCATGTTAAAAACCAAGAAAGGCAGCGATAAAATTCTGAATGTAACAAGAACACCACAGACAGGCAACCAGAATGTTAAGTGATATGACCCATGCTTTTGAAAAGCATGCGTAAACCAAGGGACAGTTAAAATGTAGCAAAATTGGAACTTTCAGCATCCTTAAGATGTACTGATTCAGGCAGAGAGAATTAATCCTCTCCTTATTTGACAAAGATTAGTCATAGCTTTTTAAAGCATATAGATGCAGTTCTTCCAGATCAAAGAAGTGCTAAAATAGCTCTCTTCCATTTCTGCCATATACATATACAGTGCTTTATGCCACATAAGTACAGTAATGCAAATCTTGAAAAATAAAAGAAAAAGTGATTTTTTTATTATTTTCTCATACAAAAGCAATTAAAATTTCAAGATATTTTTAAAATTTGAAGCAGAATCTAGAGTAGTTTATAGTAGTTCTAGAGCAGTAGAATCTGTAGTTTGATTTTAAGTCTTTTTAATAACTGTAACAGCTCTTATCAGAGTACTTCATAAATATTTCCTTTCTATGCCTGTATTTGTTCTGATTTCAAGGACAGGTTAAGCAGTCCACACCCACAACCTGCAGGAGCTGAAATCAAAGTGGAATTTAGGATTTATGACCAAGTATCTTTTCATCATATGAAGTCACTAATCACTGCATCATTTGCTTTGCAAAGTATTTTTGTCCATTTCTTTGGTCCTGTCTTAGGGAGCTGAATGAAACAGAAGAGTGAAAGAAAACAAACAGAAATAGACATTCTTTGAACAGATAAAGCAGACTCTTACAGTAAGGTCTACTCTGCAGCAGATAAAATAAATTATCTTCCAGCAAATCAGCAAAAGCTAATTGTCAAGAGTTTACAACTTACAATGAAATATTTAACCTGACTCATCAGATCTACATTGGCAGTCTAACAGCAAAGATGTTCAGTTTAACTAGTTATATAGTTTGGGACTTAATGGAGTTAATAGCAATCACTCCAATGTATCCCTTTTTGGATTATGACTAAACATCTCAGTTTCTAGAACTGATTTGCAAATTAACAAATGTTGAAGGACATTGTTAAAATCCATTAAAAATAAGTGTTCTTAATAGCTGAAATGGTATTAAAATTCAGAATACAGAAAGGATCAAAACCTCAGGGATGTTAAATGATATCTCCAAAATTATAAATAAGCAATAAATAAAAAATGTTTAAGGATCAACTAACCAAAAAAGTCAAAACTAGTATTAAATTCTTCTTTCAATACAGCAGGAATAAAAAATTGTGCAAGTCCATAGGACTCTAATGATAGCCCTGGTATAAAAGTCGTTGCAGAGAAGCTGTACTAATTCATCACATTAGCATTTACTGTAGAAGAACACAGTAAAACTCCACAGTAGAACGTTTTTGGGTAACAGTTACAAGAGAGAGGAATGTGAAATTAAAACAATGCTAAGCAGGTTACATACTAAGAGGCTGGATACTAAGAAGTTACCAGGTCCAAACAGCAGTTTCAAAGAAACTGCACATTCATCAGTTAAGAGGGAATGTCTTGACGAAGGTCAGCTACTGCTTAAAAGATTATAAATGGTATGAGACCAGTAGTCTGCCATCTCAGTGGAGAAAGTCATTATAATCCCATGTAGGTTTTGTGCTGTGATCCATGTGCTATAATATTAATAAACTGGAAAAGGAGAATGTATAGTGAGGTGAGAAAACTTGCAAATTATATGACATTCTTTGAAGTAAGGATGTGAATAGACAATAAGAACCTTACACGACAGAGTCAAAAGTAATAAAAATGCCAAGCAACAGACAATAGGAAACAGTCCTAGCTTCACAAAATAAGATTTGATCATTTCTATTTAGTAGCATCTCCTTAGCAGTACGAGGCAGCTGTTAAAGTCAAATCAAAATGCAAATCATTAACTAGGAAAATAATAGAGAACAACATACTAGGGTATACTACATGAAGTATACAAGTCAATAACAACTTCTAGAAAGTGAAATGAAGTCTTTGTTTTTCCACCCATTAATAGCATGTTCTGTTCTGGATCTTTTATTTCAAAAGCAGTATCTCAGTAGACAAAAAACTTCAGAAACACACAGAATGATTCTTGTTTTATGATGATGCTCTATGCCTTATAAACGTGTAACAACGTTATGTATGTCTCAATTAGGTTAGGACAAACTGAAGAGAGACATTGCAGAGGCTTTAAAAATTGTTAGAGTTAAGTCACTAAATGAATATACTGGCAACTAAAACTACCTGGGGAAGGTTTTTTGAACAGCATACAAAATATGTAGACAGAAACCTTTGCCAAATGACATTACTGATGCAAGAAATTTACACAGGTTCAGTGGAAGATGACAAATATTTGAGAGATCCATTGAGGGCTGCTATACAAACAAGCCTAATCAGGCTCAGGAAATCACCATTTAGAGGCTAGGGAACTATTAGGGAAAAGGGATACATACTTGCCCTGCTATTATTCACCTTTGGTTATCCCCTCACAGCCACTCTCAATGAGAAAGTATAAAGTCAGATGGATGAAGACTACTACTGAGTCTTTGTTTGCTTATGTTTCCTGGCACACTACTCCTCTGAAATGGAAATTCAAAGTCCCTGGGTAACTGCTTAAATGAGATGGACGATAAAGGATAGGTTGGACTTTCCACATACATATTTTAATGAGTAGTTGCTATATTTCTATGCAATCTTCCAGCTGTGTTAATTTTGTGAATGAAAAATAGCCAAACCCAAACTGACAACCACTTTACAGATGTTTTACAAGTTTCACCAAGGTATTTTAAGTCACTAATTTTTTTTGTGATCATTCTGAATAGTAAGACAGGAAGTTCATTTCCCCATTAGAATCTCTTCACGCAGCTGTATGTACTGGTACTCAGCAATATATATTGTAGCAATGACTTTTAACAGTCATAAATCTGACCAGAGTGAGATCACTATACTGTCTGACACTTGCAATTGGTTTGTTTCAAAGAAAAAAAAAAAAAGTAACAATTTATACTTCCATTATATGTTTGTAAAGATGGGCCAGAGTGCCAAAAAGTATTTAACAGAAAAACTTTCATCACCTTTAACATTGTCCAAGATTTTATTTATTGGCTTTTACTTTCATAGGACAACATATGTAAGCTCTGGCCTTCCACAGTCAGTTTAATATAACCTTTTCCATCTCAGTGGCTTACAAGAGAGAATGATCTCTGTTACAAAAAGAGATGAAACTGTTGTTTACCTGCTGTTGTGTTCACGCTATAAAGCGTGACCTTGCTACATAGCACGAAGAAAGTTGCAATCCTGTGTGTGTATATATATAT
>WBNH01001432.1:0-12403 GCA_013401255.1 Urocolius indicus
CGCCACCCCGGCGCAGGTCCCCGAGGAGTAGCAGGGTTGGGCCCTGGCCCGGCTCAGCACCCTCCCCTGGGTGTCATGGGTGTGAGGTTGGCTAGGGGGGTGGGTGACCCTGGGCTCCTCTGAACACCCTTCCTCTCTCCTGCAGCCTCCCCTGTCTACCCAGAAAGTGCTGGAGTAGAGGTAAGGGCTCCCTTGCCCCCACTCCCCCCTCTCAACCCCGTCATATCACACCCTTGTTTTTGGAGAACCCCTTTTCTAACCACCTGTCTTGTCTCTCCCTGATAGGGTCCTAAGGGAGACACTGGCCCCAAAGGCGACAGGGTGGGTATTGGCTCTGCAGAGCCCTTTGCTCTGCTGGGACCCCCCAGCCCATGGGGCTCACCCTCCTCTTCTCTCCCCCTAGGGACTCCCTGGCCCTCCTGGCAGAGATGGCATCCCTGGACAGCCTGGCCTCCCAGGACCCCCAGGCCCTCCAGGTCCTCCAGGCCTCGGTGGAGTGAGTACAGTGGGGTCTCTGGTGGCGCAGTCCCCCACGGGGATGCCTGCGCCCCACTAACCCCCTCCTCCTTCCGGCCCATAGAACTTCGCTCCTCAAATGTCTTACGGTTACGACGAGAAAGCTGGTGGCATGGCTGTGCCTGGCCCCATGGTGAGCACTGGGGAGGGCACAGGTCCCTGTGGGGGAGCACGGGGTGAGGTGTGAAGCCTGTTGATGCATTGGCAGTGTTTCCCGTGCTGGTGGTGCTGCTGAGTGGTAGCAGGTGGGAGGGATGAGGAGGGCTATCAGTCCTGCAGGTGTTTGGGACAGGGATGGGATGGCAATGGGGACAGGGAATGGGTGGTGATGGGATGGTGGTGGGGACAGCGATGGAAGGGGTGGGGTGGTGGTGGGTTCAATGAGTATAGCAACAGGGTGGTGATGGGGACAGAACGGTTGGCAACAGGGATGGATGGGGACAGGGTGACACAGCAGCCACTCATCTGCACTTTCCATTCTCCTTCCCAGGGCCCAGCAGGTCCCCGTGGTCTCCCCGGCCCTCCCGGTGCCCCGGTGAGTATCCCACTCCCTCCTGCTCTGGGGACAAGCAGCCTCAAGGGTCTCTTGGAAGGGAGTGGGTGGGACGGGACAGGGTGAGGGCAGGACAGAGCCCTCCCTTCCGACGGCTGCAGAAACACGTAGGGATGCACGTCGTCATGCTGTCATTGAGGGCACGACCATTGCCACCGGCGTCTTCAGGCCCAATCTTCTCATCCTCTAACCCATTTATCCCTTTTCTCTTTTCCTCATTGATCTGCAGGGTCCTCAAGGTTTCCAAGGTCCCCCTGGTGAACCTGGAGAGCCTGGTGCTTCTGTGAGTCCTGCTACCTCCTCCTCCGTCATGATGTCCCACAGGGATGGGGACAAGGGTTCCTGTTCCCAGCCCTGGCCACATTCATACTGTCCCCTGGCCATGCCATCCCTGTTCCAGGGCATCTCAGCCAGGATCTGTGGAAATGGCACTGCCCAGACCGGGTGGCAGGGTGACAAGAGACAGTCATTGCCTGCAGCANTCCCCCTGGGCCCCAGGTGAGATGCTCAGGAGGGGATGTCACAGGAGGGGACATCCCCACTGTGGCAAAGCAAGGACATGACAGCAGCTGCTGGTCCCTGTTGGGGGCAGCCCCCTGAACATCTCTATCATACCTCCTCTTTTTTCTTAGGGTGCCCGTGGTCTCCCAGGAACTGCTGGTCTGCCAGGCATGAAGGGACACAGAGTGAGTCCTGCTGCCACACTTGCATGATTTTGGGGAAGATGGAGGCTGATTTTGCTGGGATGTCCTTTCCTGAACCCCCCTTCTCTCTCCTGCTTCTCAGGGCTTCAGTGGTCTGGATGGTGCCAAGGGTGAGCCCGGTCCTGCTGGCCCCAAGGTGAGGAGTGGTGGCAGTGTCACCCCTGTCCTCCCAGTAAAGTAATCACTGCTCTCTCTGTCTAGAGTAGGTCCCTCAATGTTGTCCTTTCTCCTAGGGTGAGCCTGGCAGCCCCGGGGAGAATGGAGCTCCTGGGCAGATGGTGAGTGCTGAGACTGTGGGAGGATCTGACCTCAGCCAGCAAAAGGGGTGGGTGGCAGAATGTGAGGGAAACAGCTTGTACTTGGAGATGCTTCCCCAGAGATGCTCCAAGGAAAGGAGTGGCAAGGGATTTAATCCCCTGGAAATGTCAATCTGGGTAGGAACAGGGGTGAGCACAGAGATGGGAGGAAGCCCTGAAAGGGGAAAGGGTCACTGCTGGTGACCCAAATGTGTCTTCTCTTCTCCTCAGGGTCCTCGTGGTCTTCCTGGTGAGAGAGGCCGTCCTGGTCCATCTGGCCCTGCTGTGAGTATCTAGCTTGGACAGGGCTGAGCATCCTCTGCCCTGGGGTTCAGGGGACTGAGGGACACCTCTCCTGCTTGTGAGCATCACTAACGGGTGCCTCCTCTCCCACAAGGGTGCTCGTGGTAACGATGGTGCTCCTGGTGCTGCTGGTCCTCCTGTAAGTAACCTCCAAACTTATCCACACTCCACCAGTGCTTGGCATCAGCTTCAGCTTCTCTGTGGGGAGATCCCATCCCAGCTCCATGGAGGCCAGGAAATCCTGGCTGGAGGCCAGAGCTCTGCTGCCTGGAAAACCCAACAGAGCCAGATGTGGGAATGGGATCCCTCCTCTGACAAGTGTCCTCTCTCCCTTTTAGGGTCCAACTGGTCCTGCTGGTCCCCCTGGCTTCCCTGGTGCTGCTGGTGCTAAGGTAGGATCTGCCTGAGCATCTCCTCCCAGGTGGCATCTCTACGACGTGGTGGAAACAGGGAGCGTGGAGTGGGGGAGAAGGATGGAGCATTGAATGGGTTTCCCATGTGGCCCAAAAATCAGAAAGCCCAACGTGCTGTGGCCTCTGGACTACCTGGGATGGTGGGGCAAATGGGCATGTCCCCAGCCACATTCCATGGGCATGTCTCCTGGCTTTGCCTCCATGGGAAAACAGCTGTAGATGAGGGGGAAATCAGCTGTGTTTCAGGGCAGCCATTATGCTCATGGCTCTTCCTCCCTCCTCTTCCTCCCCAGGGTGAAACTGGTCCCCAGGGTGCTCGTGGCAGCGAAGGTCCCCAAGGTGCTCGTGGTGAGCCTGGTGCCCCCGGCCCTGCTGGCACTGCTGGTCCTGCTGTAAGTGGCATCTGATTGCTCCCTGTCCTTTGGCCTCACCTCCTGCCAGCCCCAGCATGACCCTCTCTCCTCTTTTTTCTTTCCTGCAGGGCAACCCCGGTGCTGATGGTCAACCTGGTGCCAAAGGCGCAACTGTGAGTGTCCCTTGGCCCCGCCTGGCTCTGAGATGATAGGCCCTTCTGCTCCCTCACTGCCTCCTCTGCCTCTTCTAGGGTGCTCCTGGCATCACTGGCGCTCCCGGCTTCCCCGGTGCCCGTGGTCCCTCTGGACCACAGGGTCCCAGTGGTGCCCCTGGCCCCAAGGGCAACAGCGTGAGTATCCCCAGACACCTCTACCTGCCTCCTCCTGGGGTCACATCCCTTCTGCTCCAGCATGCTTCTGTCCCTCCAGAGGCCCTGTCCTCTCCAGCCCTGCAAGTGCAGCATGGTGCTGAGGGCTGGCAGAAGCTGAGCATCCCGTCTGATGCTGAGGGGCCCAGCAGAATGGGCCCAGGACTCCCTCTGCTCATTGCTCTGGAGTTAAATGTCTTTTCCCTCTTTTCTCCTTCCTCCTCCAGGGCGAACCTGGTGCTCCAGGCAACAAGGGAGACACTGGTGCCAAAGGCGAACCTGTGAGTGACCTCCCCATCCCCATCTCCTTGGGGACCCGGCCCCTCCTGGCTCCCACCCACCCTGTGGGTGCTCATTTCTTTGCCTCCTTCCCCAGGGTCCTGCTGGTGTCCAAGGTCCTCCCGGCCCAGCTGGCGAGGAAGGCAAGAGAGGAGCTCGTGGAGAGCCTGGCCCTGCTGGGCTTCCTGGCCCTGCTGGTGAACGTGTGAGTAGGAGCAGTCCCTGTCCCAGCCCTGTCCTCCTCCTATCTTCCCACGTCCAGCAGCTGAGCCTCCTGGGTGCTTGGGGACAGGTACCCACCATGGTGACATCCCCAGCCCCTTCCCAAGCCCCGCTGAGGTCTCCCATGGAGCATCTCAGCAAGCTGCCAGCGCTGGCTGGGTGCCACATCAGTACATCCTTCCCCTGCACCCAAGCCCCCAGAGGTCACCCCTGTCTCCACACTGACCCCTCTCCTGTCCCTTGCAGGGTGCTCCCGGCAGCCGTGGCTTCCCTGGTGCTGATGGCATTGCTGGTCCCAAGGTGGGTGTCCACATCTCCCTCCTGCCTGTCCGGACAAGAAAGCCATGTCCTTAAATGAGCAGTGGGGGCATCAGGCATTTGTTACCTGTCCCCATGCAGTGGCAAGGCTGGTTCTGTGCCACCGCCAGCTCATGTGATACAACTCTGATCCTTGTCCCTGGGTGACATCTTGCAGTTGAGGTAACCTCTGTTCCTGTCCCATCCCTCCCCAGGGCCCCCCTGGCGAACGTGGCTCCCCTGGCCCTGTTGGCCCCAAAGGATCTCCTGGTGAAGCTGGACGCCCTGGGGAACCCGGCCTCCCTGGTGCCAAGGTGAATGTGGTAGTGTGGTGGGCAAGGTGGTAGAGTGGCTATGAGCAGCAAGCCATGTCAGCATGGCTCATGCCACGAGCCGTGGCCCTGCTCCAGGGATGGAGCTGTGGCCTCCATACTGGCAGAGAAGCTCCTGGCTTGGATGCTCATGGTTGCTGGAGCATCTCTTGGAACCCTGAGCTCCTCATCCATCTTGCTCTCCCTTGCAGGGTCTGACTGGAAGCCCTGGGAGCCCCGGTCCTGATGGCAAGACTGGCCCCCCTGTAAGTTGTGCCCCCTGATGCCCTGCTCCTCCTTTGACTTGCCATGGGGTCTGCTAATGGGGTGCTGGCTTCTCCCCATGATAGGGTCCTGCTGGTCAAGATGGTCGCCCTGGTCCCCCTGGTCCCCCTGGAGCCAGAGGCCAAGCCGGTGTGATGGGTTTCCCTGGTCCCAAAGGTGCTGCGGTGAGTGTTATCAGGAGCTGCCTCCCTGGGGGCCTACTGGAGATGCTGCTGCCTGGCAGAGGCCAGAGTCCTGCTCCATGGGGGATTCCTGCCCCATCAGCAACTGCCATCGCCCAGGCCAGCAGCTGTGGGTGTGCACATGGCTTCCCTCGAGCAGGACCCAAACAAGGAGGGGCTCAGGGAATGCGTTGCCCACTCAGAGAGCTGTGGTTGCACTGGTGCATCCTCCAGCCTGCCTGACCCCATTGGTGTCATGGTGCCATCACGGGTCTCATCCTGCTCTCTTGCTTTCAGGGTGAGCCTGGCAAACCCGGCGAGAGAGGTGCTCCTGGGCCCCCTGGTGCCATTGTAAGTATTGGCCAGAGTGCAGTGGGGGCTTGGCAGGGAGTGTCAGCCCAGTGGGGGGCAGTGGAGACGGGGTGTGGGGCGACCATACTGGAGTTGGGGAAGGCTCTAAGGCCAAGGATGACAGTGGGCTGAGGTGGCTGTGGCTCCAGCCTGGTGGCTGCCAGCAGCTCTGGAGCAGGGACAGCGGGGAGGTGACATGGCTGTGGGCAGCTCGCTGTGGCTTCTGCCATCCTTCCAAGGATCGCGCCGCATCCAGCCCTGCACTCCATTTAGAGGGAGTGCAGAGTCCCTGGGGTGCAGATCACTGAGCTACAGGTTGGAGCTGTGCTCTGAGCACCTTCTTCTCCCTCCTTCACAGGGTGCTGCTGGCAAAGATGGTGAAGTCGGTGCCCAAGGTCCTCCTGGCCCTACTGTGAGTATCAACAAGCCCTTGGCCACCACTTGGCCACTGAGGAAGGGGCTTGGGAGCTGACTGCCCCCCTCTCATGCTTGTCCTGTCTTCCCCAGGGTCCTGCTGGAGAAAGAGGTGAACAAGGTCCCGCTGGTGCTCCTGGCTTCCAGGTGAGGGTCATTCCCTTTCCTTGCCTGAGGACAAACCATCCAGGATGGGGATGATGTTGGCCCTTTCCTCATCTCCTTTGATCACTCACCTTCATGGTGTCTCATTGCTCCTCTTCTTCCTCCCCAGGGTCTGCCGGGCCCCGCTGGCCCTCCTGGTGAGGCTGGCAAGCCTGGTGAGCAGGTGAGTGTGGACGAGCATGGTTGCAGCATGGGACTGTCCCTGTCTCCTACTCACTGCCTCTCTCCCGGCTGAGGCTGGGGGATGCTGATGGGGTGACCTCTGTGTCCCCGAGGTGACGTGCTCCATTGTAGCCTCTTCCTTGGGAGCAGTGGAGATCCCAACCCTGCCCCATCCCCCCAGGACTGCGGGACATCCTCCCCACCCTCAGGGGCATCCCGAGGATCCCCTCTGCCTGTCCCCAGAGCCACCCCTGACTCTGTACCTTCTCCCTCCCACACAGGGTGTTCCCGGAGACGCTGGTGCCCCTGGTCCTGCGGGTGCCAGGGTAGGTGGAACCCCACTTGCTCCCCAGCTGGCTCTCAGCACCCTCTGGTGCCTACTACCTCTCCTGATGGCCCTGGCCCCCTTCTTGCCTCCCCTCTCCAGGGCGAGAGAGGATTCCCTGGTGAACGTGGTGTCCAAGGTCCCCCTGGTCCCCAAGGTCCTCGTGGTGCTAACGGTGCTCCTGGTAATGATGGTGCTAAGGTAGGTGTGAGGGCTCAGCTCCGCCATGTCACACTGGGACTGTGTTCTGCTGTTGGAGTGCAGATGGAAAGCTAGGGGTTAGGCTTGGCTTCACCTCCTTTTTGCTGAGGCTGATGCTGAAGCTGGGGAGGAATTTGCTGTGCTGAGAAAGTGCTGGGCTCTCACTAATACCCCCTTTCTGTCTCTTGCTCAGGGCGATGCTGGTGCTCCTGGTGCCCCTGGGAACCAAGGCCCCCCTGGTCTGCAGGGTATGCCTGGAGAGCGTGGTGCTGCTGGCCTGCCAGGTGCCAAGGGTGACAGAGTATGTGTCCCTCAAAGTTGTGATGTCCCCCTCTTGGTCCTCTGCTCCTGACTGTCCCTGGGCCCCCCACATCATCCCCTCAGGGCTGGATGTGCTCCTCTGAGCCAAGAAGGGTGGGCAGTAGCCCCTGGGGGGGGGGTGCCCCATGTCCCCATCTGAGCTCAACCTTTGGGGACAGTCCCTTGCTGGGAGCTGAGCCCAGCTCCTCCCTAGAGTCTTACAGGAGGAGGATGGTTCCAGTCTCTCACAGAGCGGATGAAGAAACAGGGCTGCCTCTGTGCTGCTATGCAAAGGGGAGAGGAAAGAGTGGGGTGACCTCCTGGGCAGGGACCTCCTCAGGTAACCTGCCATCATTTTCTTCTCCCAGGGTGACCCTGGTCCCAAAGGTGCTGACGGCGCTCCTGGCAAAGACGGTCTCCGAGGTCTGACCGGTCCCATCGGCCCCCCCGGCCCCGCTGGTGCTCCTGGTGACAAGGTAAGGCCACTCCTGGGCAGACACCGTGCCAGGGACCTGCATCCCGTCACCCATCAACACCTCCTCGCCACAGCTGTAACCTCCTTTTTGTTGGTTTTCCATTTTCCAGGGTGAAGCTGGTCCCCCTGGTCCTGCTGGTCCCACTGGTGCCCGTGGTGCTCCCGTAAGTGTCCCCTCCCCACAGCCGATGGCACTGCCACGGTAGCCATCCCCTGCTTGGTGTCACACCGCTCTCTCGCCATCTCTCCCAGGGTGACCGTGGTGAGCCTGGACCTCCCGGTCCTGCTGGATTTGCTGGCCCCCCTGTAAGTGTGAAGGCCCAGCTCCATCCTGCCCCAGGGACCTGATACTGCCCCATCAGGTTGATGCTGTCCCTACCCTGACTCACCCCACTCCACTCTCCCTCAGGGTGCTGACGGCCAGCCTGGTGCTAAAGGTGAAACTGGTGATGCTGGAGCCAAGGGTGACGCCGGTCCCCCCGGCCCTGCTGGCCCCATTGGTGCTCCTGGCCCTGCTGTAAGTTGTCCCCCACCCCCCACCCATTCGGGGTCCATCTCGCTGTGGCTCATTTCTCTCTTCCTCCTCCACAGGGTGCTGTTGGTGCTCCTGGTCCCAAAGGTGCTCGTGGTAGCGCTGGACCCCCTGTAAGTACCAGTTTCTTGTTGGGGAGGGGAGTTTGGGACCCCCAGGGGATTCGCCAAGACGCAAACACACTCCAGGAGGCTTAACTCCCCACTATGTCTTGCTCCGTGCCCCCAATGCTGTGGGGCAGAGAGGAGCTGCTACACTTCCATCCCTGCACCCTTAAAATGGTCTGGGGAGATGGCATCAACCTGAGGTGGCTTCATCTATGGTGGGGATGAAGCCAAGGAGAAAAGGAGGCAGGGGGGTTGCCTTTATTCCCCCTCAGTCAACTCCAGCTCTGCCCTGGGTGGACACTTCCTCCTGGTTACTGGCCCTGGGGCTCCCTGGAGTGGTCCCAGCCAGGGTCCGTCCCCCGGATCCACTCTGCGGCAGGCAGGCAATCCTGGACCCAGCCTCTGCTGACTCCAGCTTTTCTCCCTTCTAGGGTGCTACTGGTTTCCCTGGTGCTGCTGGAAGAGTTGGTCCCCCCGGCCCCTCTGTGAGTATCCCCACTGGGGCGAGAGGGGGGGGCTGCCATGGGCACGGGGACACCCCTGCCTGTCCTTCAGCGGGCAGCTGGTGTTCGCCAGCCGCTGTCTGATGCCATCATCTCCGCCTTGCCCAGGGGAACATCGGCCTCCCCGGCCCCCCTGGCCCCAGTGGGAAGGAAGGCGGCAAAGGACCCCGCGGTGAAACCGGCCCTGCTGGCCGCCCCGGCGAGCCCGGCCCCGCCGGCCCCCCCGGCCCCCCCGGCGAGAAAGGCTCTCCTGGCGCTGACGGTCCCATCGTGAGTCCCCCACATCAGATCCCCTCTGCAGAGCCGTGGATGCTGATCAGCATCCTGCTCCCCCCGGGCTGTCCCCTCCATCCAGAGGGTGACCCCCCGCTGCCACCATTCCCCTGAGGGGCCGTTTTTTTCCCCCCAGGGCGCTCCTGGCACACCAGGACCCCAAGGTATCGCCGGCCAGCGCGGTGTTGTCGGTCTCCCTGGACAGAGAGGCGAGAGAGGCTTCCCCGGTCTGCCCGGTCCCTCTGTGAGTACCCGGGGGGCTCCTCGAGAACAGACAATGCTGGGACCTATCCCCGGGGTCCAAGCTACCCGTGTGGCCCCCGCAGCTGCAGGCCCGGATGGGAGGATGCTCCCTGATGTCTGAAATCACACTCCATCCCCTCCCCTCCACAGGGTGAGCCCGGCAAGCAAGGGCCCTCCGGTTCTCCTGGTGAGCGTGGTCCTCCAGGCCCTATGGGCCCCCCTGGCCTGGCTGGACCCCCTGGTGAAGCTGGACGTGAGGTGAGTAGCCACAGGCAACCATTGGTTCTGGGGGCATGGCCCTTCCATGCCTCAGCCGGGCTCGCTGCGCTGAGCACTGGACAACTCACCGCGTTCCCAAGTGCTGCTGCAGCCAGTTCCTGGGCAGGGACTGAGCCAAATGGTGCCCTCGGGCCCTCACCGCCCCCCTGCCTGCCCTGAAAGGGGTCTCTGCTCTTCTCTAGGGTGCCCCCGGTGCTGAAGGTGCCCCTGGCCGTGATGGTGCTGCTGGTCCCAAGGTGAAGGGGCTGGTGAGGGGACTGTGGGAGGGGGAAAAGCAGCTGTGCTGGCCTGCACTGACCTCTCCTCTTCTTCCTCCTTCTCCCCTTCCTCTTCCTCACAGGGTGATCGTGGTGAGACTGGCCCCACCGGCCCCCCTGGTGCTCCTGGTGCCCCTGGTGCCCCTGGTCCTGTTGGTCTTGCTGGCAAGAACGGAGATCGCGGTGAGACCGTAAGTGATGCTCTGACCAGCACGACCCCCCACACCCCTTCCCAGCTCAGGGGCCACCCCAAGCTTGACCCACTCTTGGAGCTGGGACGGATCCTGCAAAGACACGGAGGGTCAGGGTCTGGCCCCAGACTTGGATCTCCCTAGGAAGCCCTATACTCCACCAGTCTACTTGGGGCAATGCTGCTGTGAGCCAGTGGCAGCAGACAGTGAGGATGCTCTAACCTGTCCCCTCTCTCCTGTCCCAGGGTCCCCAAGGTCCCGCTGGCCCTCCTGGTCCTGCTGGTGCTCGTGGTCCTGCTGTAAGTTGGTGTTTCTCATCCTCCTTGAGGCTTCTGTGTCTCCATGGGTGCAGAGGTAGTGGCTGGCCTGGATCCTGCTCAACACATCTTCCTCCTCTTCCTCCTCCTCCAGGGTCCACAAGGTCCTCGTGGTGACAAAGGTGAAACCGGTGAACAGGGTGACAGAGGCATGAAGGGTCACAGAGGTTTCTCCGGTCTCCAGGGCCCACCTGGTCCTCCTGTAAGTCCCAAGTGGTGAGGATGTTCCCAGACACTGCCCCACATCCTTTGAGTCAGAGCGAGATGCTGACGTGGCCTTTTCTTGCATCTTGCTTTGAACAGGGCTCTCCTGGTGAACAAGGTCCTTCTGGAGCTTCTGGTCCTGCTGGTCCACGAGTAAGTCCCTGTCTGAGTTGCCACTTCCATCCAGGGCTGGAGAATCCTGGGGGGGAAAACGAGGAGAGGATCCCTCTATCATTGGTTTTCTCATGGGGATGTGGGTCGAGGCTGGAAGGGAATGACTCTGCCCTGGCAGAATGGCCGCGCTCACCCCTTCTCCTCTCCTGCAGGGTCCTCCCGGCTCAGCTGGTGCTGCTGGCAAAGATGGTCTCAATGGGCTGCCCGGCCCCATCGGTCCCCCTGGCCCCCGCGGTCGCACCGGCGATGTCGGTCCTGTTGTATGTACCAGCCCTTCTGCTGCTGTCTGTCCAGAGCCAACTGCCTTCATCTCCTGCTCACCACCATCATCCTCCTCCTTTTCCTGCAGGGTCCCCCCGGCCCACCTGGTCCCCCTGGTCCTCCCGGGCCCCCCAGTGGCGGCTTCGACTTCAGCTTCCTGCCCCAGCCACCCCAGGAGAAGGCCCACGATGGTGGGCGCTACTACCGAGCTGACGATGCCAACGTGATGCGTGACCGGGACCTGGAGGTTGACACCACCCTCAAAAGCCTGAGCCAACAGATTGAGAACATCCGCAGCCCCGAGGGCACCCGCAAAAACCCTGCCCGTACCTGCCGCGACCTGAAGATGTGCCATGGCGACTGGAAGAGCGGTCAGTGTCCCCACCACTCCCTATGTCCCTCTGGGATGCTCTCACCTCCATCCTTCTACCTACTCATCACCTCCATTGTTCCTCCATCCTTCCTGGTTGATCTTCACCTTTTTTCTTCCATCCCATCTCTCACAGCAGCTCTCACCTCCATCCTCTGCCTCTCATGGCTTTTCCTCACCTCTGTCCTGCATCCCTTCATGCTCCATTTCTCACAGCTTCTCCTCACCTCCTTCCTCTGTTCCTCGTGGCTGCTGCTCAACTCCATACTCCACCACCCAGATCCCTCCTCCCTGCTCCTCACCTCTCTCCTCCCTCTCTCACAGCTGCCCCTCACCTATCACTCCCTCCTCTGTCCCTCCCACCTGCTCCTCATCTGCATCCTCCATGGCTGCTCCTCATCTCCATCCTCTGTCCATCATGGCCACCTGCCCCATCCCCTGAACCCCCTCCCTCTGCCCTACAGGTGAATACTGGATTGACCCCAACCAAGGCTGCAACCTGGATGCCATCAAGGTCTACTGTAACATGGAGACAGGCGAGACTTGTGTCTACCCCACCCAGGCCACCGTTGCCCAGAAGAACTGGTACCTCAGCAAGAACCCCAAGGAGAAGCACATCTGGTTTGGCGAGACAATGAGCGACGGCTTCCAGGTGAGCAGGGGGATGATGAGGGAGGAAGATAACAAGCTCTGTGGTGCCTAACATCTCTTCTCTGGCAGTTTGAGTACGGTGGTGAGGGCTCCAATCCAGCTGACGTTGCCATCCAGCTGACCTTCCTGCGCCTGATGTCCACCGAGGCCTCCCAGAACATCACCTACCACTGCAAGAACAGTGTCGCCTACATGGACCAGGACACTGGCAACCTGAAGAAGGCCCTTCTCCTCCAAGGCGCCAACGAGATCGAGATCAGGGCTGAAGGCAACAGCCGCTTCACCTATGGCGTCACTGAGGATGGCTGCTCAGTGAGTGCTCCAGGGGATGGTTGTGGGGAGGGGGGACGTGTGTCACGGGGATGGGGCTGATCCTGACCTCCCTGCAGAGTCACACCGGCGCTTGGGGCAAGACAGTCATCGAGTACAAGACGACGAAGACCTCTCGTCTGCCCATCATCGATTTGGCTCCCATGGACGTTGGCGCTCCAGACCAGGAATTCGGCATCAACATCGGCCCTGTCTGCTTCTTGTAAACTGGACGCCCCACGCATAACAGGAGAGAGTAATAATAATGATAATAATAA
>WBNH01001433.1:735-75117 GCA_013401255.1 Urocolius indicus
TCCTAAGGTCAATGAAGGAGAGGAGGAGGTGTGTTGGAGCAGAGACCTCCTCTTGCATCCTCTGGTGAGACAACAGCTGTTCTTCTGCAACCTGTGGAGAGGCATGGTGGAGCTAGAGTCTGCTGGTAGCCCATGGAGGACCCCACACTGAAAGAGTAAACAGTGCTTCAAGCAGGACTCTGCAGGAAGCCTGCGATGGAGCAACTTAAAGACCATGGCCTGCAAAAGGGACCCTGGCTAGTGCAATTCAGGAGGAGTTGCAGTCAGTAGGAAGGACTCATGCTGGAGACTTTTGTGGACGTCTGTCTCAGTGGGAGGGACTTCATGCTGGAGCAGGAGAGGAATGTAAGGAGTCCTCTTCCCCTCAGGAGGAAGAAGCAGCAGAGACTATATGTAAGGGACTGACTGCAACCTCCATTCCCTGTCCCATGTGCTACTGAGCAGAGGAGAAAGTGGAGATGCAGGGAGCTGAGCCTGGAAAGAGGGGAGAGGTGAGGGAAGATGACCTTAAAAGGGTGTTTCTATTTTATCATCATCCTACTCTGGTTTGGGGTTTTTTTGGTTGTCTGGTTAGTTTGGGATTTTGGGTTTGTTTTTGTTTTTTTTTTTTTTGACTGGTGGCTAATTAAACTGATGTTTTCTTCCCCAGGTCAAGTCTGTTTTGTGTGGGAACATAATTGGTGAGCAAGCACTCCCTGTCCTTGTCTTGATTCACAAGGTCTTTGGTTATCTTTTCTCTATTCCACCACTGAGGGAGAAAGCAAGCAGCTGTGTGATACTTTGTTCCCAACCACCTCAGCTCTCTCAGCTTCTCCTGGTATGAAAGGTAGTCCATTCATTTATCTTAGTTGCCCTTTGCTGGACTCATTCCAGCAAGGACCACAGACCATGCTTATACAAAGCATTCCCAGCAAGTTTGCAGTCTGTAGACCAAGCCCATTTTGACATACTTATCTGGAAAAGAGCAAAACAACACAGTACCCTGAAGCAGGGGCATCATACTAGAAAAACATGGCTTACATTTAGTCTTGTTCATTTTCAGTTCAGTGACTGTCAGGACAAGGGCTACCTGATCTCAGGCTGTTTCACTAATCATTTGGCTAAGTATCGCATCCGCAGGTTTCCTACCTCTCTAGAGTTGATGGCAATTCATAACAACATAGTAATTCAGAGCCTTAATAAGCAATTAAAAATGAAGATATCTTTTCTTTCCAGAACCCTTCATCAACTCAGAGATCTATCTGCTCTTAAGGAAGAGAGTCCTACAACTAGTAATACTTTTCAAGTACCTAAGACTGTATCTGAGTCCCATGCAGAGAGAAACAAATTTATTTTGAGACATGTGCAGGAGTTCCTTAGTTTTTTTGCTTTTTCAGCCTTTTCAAGAGTGGGAATAACTGTCTGCAAAAGCATCAAACCTGACATGCATTTCTGTTAGCAGATAAGCTGTTGCCTTGTATACAAGAAAAAAAACACACACAATTTTTCAGAGCAAGAAAGTAAGCAGCAGTCCAAAATTATATTTCAGAACGTCTGCTGAAAGAGTAACATAAAATATTTGATAGTTTTGTCATTTCTTTGCCTCAGGTGGGATTCTTTTGTTGGTTGAATTTGACTAAAGGACAGCAGCTATGTTCTGTTCAAGGAGGTTTTTAACACCATATAAAAAAATGCAACTGTTTGTATGTGAAACTAGAGTCTGGCTTTATTGTCTCTCAGAACAGGGTCCAACAGGCTATAGAAAAGTTCACACAATTTCAGGACCACAAAGTTCAACTGAAGAATGTCGCTCCCCCATGTTTTTCTTATATTTTTCAGCATTCTACAGTTACATGAATTCTTCATAAGTATTTGCAGAGCAGCCAATGACTTCACTGTAACAGATGTATCTAGCTACATAAATAAACATCAGCTCTGAAAGTCAATTTTAAGTTAATAGCTTAACACAAGCCAACCATCCAGCCTTTCAAAGAATATTTTTCACTAAATATTGCTGTAATTCAAAGCAACTTCTAGTTGTGCTGAGAGTGTATTAGTTTTAGGAAACAGGCAGGAAACTGAAGTCTTCCATTACTGCCAAGTATAAAGATTTTCAAATAATTCAATTTTTTTCCCCCCATGCAAGTTCAGATCAAAGATGGACTACCTGCAGGTAACACAAACTGTCTTGAAGACACTGTTAAGTAGCTTCCTATTACAAGTAGGTGCAGCCTAATGTAAGGACTTGGAATTTCCTACAAATTTCTGTCACTTAGGCTTTGAACAGTAGCCCTTTCCTGATTCAGAGACACTGGTGAAAACATTCATGCTTCTCATCCCTGTCAGTACAATTCTTCCAACACAGTATGGAGCTATTTGTGTAAACACGATGTAGATACTGCAGTGAAAATCACCTGAGTTAGCTTGGCTTGGCAATTTTAAACAGTTAAGCAAACCCAGAACTTAGAATATGTTTAATCCACAATCTAATCCTAACCAAGTATCTATTATCTCTTGTAAATATGTAAAGTATGTATGTGGCTGTGAGCAGTTTACAACACCAGACATACAATGCAGAACAAGTAAATACACACATAGTATAAAAATTCTTTCAAAATGCACAAGAATGAACATGTACTTGATTTCAATTGAAAAAAAATCTCTAGCTCAGTTCAGGACGAGTTACAACCTATTACAAGAACAGTACTTTCAAGTGAAGTCAGAATGCAAGACAGTGTTACAGCTATAGCTTGAAAATCTGTTTTCAAGGTCTTCCCTAAGAATCAGAGGACAATTACTGTAACATTTTTCTGATGACTAGAAGCATTGCCAAATATAAGGCTCCCTTCAGAAATGGTGAGGTTCACTTGTTCTGATGCTCCACCTACAGGGATGTCAGCATGCAAATCTGTTGAAAAATATTAACTAAATTAGTGTACTGATGTTATTCTTCATTTGCTCAACCTGGGTTAAAATCAGAAGAGGCTTTGCCAAGATAGCCTGACTTTGCCAAACCAGCAGCTGCTTTACTGCTTCTCCATAAAGACCATCAATACATTGTAAGAAACTAAACTGATCCTATGTTATATTGTCTTCAAACTTCCAAGAAATAGAAAGTTTTAAGTGATGGCGGGACCTCTGGGGGTCCCATCCAACTCAAACTACTCTGTGAAGAGTTAGATATAGACCTTGCCTCATGAGCAGGGGTATACACCTGTTATAGGAACAGTATCATTCTAATTTGAGTGTACACATAAGCACCTAACATATTAAAGTCTGTATAATAGCTGTATAATAGCCATTTATCAACTCAGCATTTATTTGTATCCGTACCACATATGAATTTGGAAATACCATCACTGTAAGAATCATTTAATTGTAGGAATAGTCACACTTTGTCTGACCTCCAGCTTAGCTAAAACAAATTTTTTTGATGGTCAAGGGAAAGAGAGAGCCAAATTGACATATAGAATATAAATGCTCTCAAACTGTGATCATTGTTCCCAAATGCTAACCTTAAATGCCTAAAATGGCAGCCCTTGCAGTTTATAAGGGTCACCATGGATACCGTAAGAACATCTGACAGAGGGACTGAATGCACATCCAACACAAACATCTTCGCATGAAAGACAGCAGCATTTCACTGTCTGTCAGTACGTGCTCAGCTCAGATTATTCGTTTTGTTTTCCAGTATGCATATTGAATGGGTTCCAAAGAGAAGAGCCTGCCACTTTTTTTCGTTCCTCCCCATCCTAACCCTTGATATAGCATAATACAGAAAAAAAAAAAAGTCATAGGCCTTCAAAATGAGGAGGTGAGATTTCATCAAGGCTTCCACCAGCATTCACTAATACTTGTTAAAAGCACAGGAATTAGTGGGTATAGAGCAAAAGGGTACGATATTCAGTTTTTTGAACAGCTGACAGAATATCAGTTTGATTATTGACACTTGGAAGAGGAGAATTTAAAAGACAATTGTTCCCTCCAGGCTACTCTCCTCCACCCTCAAGAAAAGTGATACAGACACAGAAGAGGGAAAAAAAAAAACACAAAGGGAGGAAAAAAAATCATATAGGGCAAATACCTTTCTCCACAACTCTAACTCGGATTTCTCCTGGTTTGACAACAATGTCAGGCGGGTTCTTGACATCACAAATGTAAGTGCCGTTGTCCCGGAACTGCATGTTTGATATACTGATAGAAGCATCTTTCTTGTTAAGATCTCCAGCCCAAGTGATCCTGTCTTTAAATGGTATGTCTTTTCCAGGGTATGGCTTTCCATTAAGGTAATAGAAAAACTGTAGTCAAGGAAAAAAAGATATAAGAACAATCCAATTAGAGACTGTAGAGCTACCATGCTTCTCATTATTACAGCATTCTCCCAGAATCCACTGTATTATACACAGCTAGTATTTCAGGGGTTTTTTTCCCTCTTGCCTCACCACTCCAGTCTGGTTTGCTGTCTCTTGATCACGTAACCATGCTAGTGGCTCACACCTCAATCACGCTACCACAACCAACTGCAAGTTGTTGCTTTCTGTTAGTTTGGTTTTGTGATTAGACTGTTTGGGGTTTTTCTCCCTGATTTTGGGGACACAGGTTTCATAGACAAGGAAGTGAGGGAAAGACAGAAAGGCTGGTAACCTGGGAATAATTAAAGGACAGAACAGTACTGGATCACAGCCATTCATCTTTCAGGACAGGAAGTCGTCTGCATCCTAGTAAGGACACCAAGCTGCCTATTATATTTTGCTGTGTGTTACTTGCAACTAGATCATAGCTAAATTAACGTGCAATTACCTCCTTCCCTCTACCCCAAAAAAAAAAAAATCACATAAGCCATTTAGAGTGTACCTGTTTTCCAGAAACCTTCACAGAGACCAAATACAACTTTCCAAGCTTTTAGGTGACTAAGTCACACCTTGTCCCTGCACTCCCTAGATATGACCAAAAATCCTTGGAGAATCAACCTGTTTAGTGCTCTTTCTCCTCAGCCTGCAGAGAAACTGCACGTTTCCTCACTATACCTGACCAAAACTGGAATTTATAGCAGTAGAAATACATAGACATCTACAGAACAAATTGCTTTCAAATGCATAGAACATAATCACAGAATCATTTCGGTTGGAAAAAACTTTTAAGTCCATCCACTAACCTCACACTGCCAAGCCCACCGCTAAATCATGTCCCTCACCACCTTGTCTATGCATTTTTTAAATATATACAGAGATGGTGACTCCACTACCCTCCCCCAGGCAGCCCATGCCAATGCTTAATAACCCTCTTGATAAAAAAGTTCTTCTTAACCTCCAGTCTAAACCTCCCCTAGAGCAACTAGAGCCCATTTCCTTATGTCCTATCATTCATTACTGGAGAGAAGAGACCAACTCCCCCTTCACTACAGTCCCCTTTCAGGTAGCTGTAGAGAGTGTTCATGTCTCCCGTCAGCCTCCTCTTCTCCAGGCTAAACATCCCCAGCTGCCTTAACTGCTCCTCATAAGACTTCAGACCCTTCACCATCTTTGTTGCCCATCTCTGGACATGCACCAGCACCTCAATGCCCTTCTTGTAGTGAGGGGCCCAGAACTGAACACAGTATTCAAAGTGTGGCCTTACCAGCACCAAGTACAGGGACAATCACTTTCTTGGTACTGCTGGTCACACTATTATTGATACAAGCCAGGATGCCATTGGCCTTCTCGGGCATCTGGGCATGCTGCTGGCTCATGTTCAGCTGGCTGTCAATTAATACCCCCAGGTCCTCTTCTGTCAGACAGCTTTCCAGCCACTCTGCCCCAAGCCTCTGGTGTTGCACGTGAGCCGCAACAACCCCATGCAGGACCTGGCACTTGGCCTTGCTGAACTTCATACAACTGGCCTTAGCCCATCACTCCAGTGTGTCCAGGTCCCTCTGAAGAGCCTTCCAGCCCTCAATCAGGTCTACACATCCACTCAGCTTCGTGTCATCTGTAAACTTACTGAGGGCACACTCATATGGGAATGGAACATATGAGATGTTGGAACACTGGCCATAACCCTAAGAGAGGGATCAAGGCTGTACTGCAGAAGCACATTCATTCTTAATTTCACATTCTGAAAGACAGCAAAATAAACTTAACCAAGAATCAACCTGAACTCTCTTCAGTTCAGTCTCCAGAGCATGGTTAAAGAAATTTCAGACAATATTCCAACTTCCTCTTTCTACTGCCTTCTTTAAAAAGCTGTCTCTTCTGCCACAGAACAGACTGACTACAAGCCAGTTCTCTTTCCATTCAAGTCACATCCCGTTTCTTTTCCTGTTCCTTCCCTTGATCTGAGCTTTGCCATTCCAACATCCTCTCTGTCAGACCCGCACTCTGAATATCAGGCCTGACCATTTGGCAGCGCAAGTCTTATCCAGATCAGGTACATGCACATGACCATCTGTTGTGCTGCAGTCAATCTGACACTTGTTTGCTGTCTACAGGCTAGCACAAATCCAACAAACCACCTCATCCGGTAGGAAGTCTGCTAGCGCACAGTCATCTGTCAACATTTCAGAGGAAATCTGCATCAGTCTGCAGCATTTCCAGCTGGATCATAACCTTTAGCACAGACATATTGCATTGCCACCCCCTGTGCATGGGGGAAGTAATCTGGAAGTCTAGAAGGCAAGAGGCAGATTCCTCAGCCCTCTAGGTGTCCTCACCTGGGGCAGAAGAAATCACAAAGCAAAACACGTACTTAAATACAGACTAAGTGACTCAAGCCACTCCAGTCCTATGATTAAGTGATTTAGCATGAGACCACTTTTGAAACTTAAAAGCTGATGGGTTTAGACCGGTTTAAGCTGATTGTGCATCTCTGCTGTCATTCATGCAGAGATGTCTCCATAACTGGGCACATGGAGGGGAAAGGGACAAGCAGGGGAAGCTTTCAGTCTCACCACATGGCCACTAGATTGTCAGTGGTGATTCTAAAGAGGCACAGGACCATTTTTTCTCAGGAGAAACATGGACTTAGCTCAAACATAAGCTGATCATGAAATTTCATGATCTTTGAAATTAATGCCCACCAAGCCAAGTAAGTGAATTACTTGGATTCATTAAAAAAGAGAGAGAGAGAGAAAGAGAGAGAGAGAGAGAAAGAGAGAGAGAAAGAGAGAGAGAAAGAGAGAGAGAGAGAGAAAGAGAGAGAGAAAGAGAGAGAGAAAGAGAGAGAGAAAGAGAGAGAGAAAGAGAGAGAAATCTTTCCTCTACACCTCCTCCAGCCCCTGAGAAGAAACAAGGAATTAATATCACATCATTTGGGGTCACTTCTGCTCAAAGATAATTTGCTTTTCTCTCACTTTTGCTGATAACTACATCCAGGTAGAATGACTAAATTGACTTCACTTCCAGAAAAATATTGTGAAGTTCTATTTCTACAATAAAGAGTTTGGCCAGTGATGCAGAGGGGAAAAAAACAAAAAATAAAACAAAAAAAAAACCCTAACCAAAACGGCATATCCCGCTTATACTTCTATGAGGAGCAGAAAACATACAAACAGCTTCTTTTCATCCATCCTGTTCAACATTGTCAGGAAATATGTTCTACTTCCTTAAGACTTTGGCCAGCTGCTTTGCCTTCCCAAAGAGAAGATTCTCTTTTCAAAACTAAGTATTTATTCACTGAGAGTTTAGAAGCTGATTCTTCAGAGTTTTACACAGTGAGCAAGATGCTCGTAGTCTGTTTTGGTTTATTTCTGTTCTGAGCATTGAAGGGCTTCTAGAGCTTAAATGATCTCATGTTTGCAGCAGAGGGAAGGAGACAAACACTAACAGGCTGAGTTGTGTTGTCCCCACAACTTCCCTGCTGTCCCAGACTCCCTTGTTCTGCTTCCTCTAAATTTTCGCTCTGGGCAAGGGATAAAAGGGAAGAAGTGTCAGAGAGCGTAAACTCAGATGTACACAGAGGAAGAGAACAGCTAAAAATGTACCAAAGCCACCTCCTTAAACGTTAACACTCAAAGAGTGGGCTCAACATACAGGAAATGAGTGCTGGCATTTATTATTAGCCCAAGTTGCTTCGTAGTCTGATTTTTTACTTGTCAAATAACTAAAATATGAGGATATAATCACTTAGTGATTTGAGCAATTCAATTCTGTTCTGAAACCAGGGAGACTAGTTGTATTTTAAACCATTTCAAATACAGCCTTTATAGTACACAAGCAGAAAATAAGCAACATTCACAACACACAAGGTAACACTGTAATACTGGTAATTCAGATGCTGTGGCTGTCATTCGGTGCACAGGTGCTCAGCTCACTTCAAGAGAATACAGACTTTAGGAGAAGATTCTTAGACGCTCATCTCTTTCATACATACTACTGCCATACCGACATCCCTCTCCTCTCACTAAGAAAGTATTAGTACATTTTACAGCCACTGCACACTCTAGTCTTTGCAGAGATCTAGTATATGGCAATACTTTTAAACAATGCTAAAAAGCCTCCCCTAAAATCACAGTGACGGAGACAAGACACATGGAAGGAGGTTCCAGTTCATATCGGCTTGCTCCTCAGAGCCAACTAGTAGACCTCTGCACATTTGTAACAGCTTCCCATCCCAGGTTTGTTCCCCTACAGCCATTCCTTACTGAGATACGAGTTGCAGCTCCCTCTGGTTGAAAACTCCAAGAAACAGATGCTGCGCTGCTGATCACTTCCACAGATGTAAATGTGCATGGAAGCTTTGCGTCTGTCCCGTTCTCCACAAATATCTCCTCCGGTGTGCTGACCTCTACTGCTGATACTTTGACTGTATGGGAAAGGTAAAGAGAAGAAAGGAGAACAAGGGACATTAGTGCTGTTTGAGAACTGGGAAGTTCATATTCACATTGCCTGTAAGGGGGAAAGAGAGGAGACGTCAACAACCACCACATCAAGAGTGTGCACAGACATTGCATTATGCCTGCAATATAAATATGTGTACAGCAAGCCAGTTCACTTCTCTTTCCTTGTGTTATCTGTTACAGGATGTTTTCTAGCCACAGATGTTTCCTCTACGACAGTTAGTGGAAGTCAATTCTGTGGTGCAAAGGATGAGTTTAAAACTCTTTCCAGTAGTCATTGTAATAAATAAGCCTCGTCACAAGGACCAACACCTTGGACCCAGCTATTACTCAGTTTCCTCTTTGGCTCACATCTTGCTTCCCATCTCCTTTTTCTCAGCTGTAGGTAGAACAAAAGTTCACCTCCAGAAAGCTGAGGAGTAAACTTCTCTGGCTCCCAACTATGCCACCTGCTTCTGCTCTCCGGCATGCCTCAAGGTCCTTGTGTGCAAGACCTCAAATAATCACTCAGCTACAGTTCAGAAGCATGAGAGTAGTTAATTTATTTTTTCTACCATGGGGCTTACACATGGTCAAAACAGCAAGCAGACTACAAACACCTACCAAACTTAAAAGTAATCAAGATTAACATCGTGCTTGTACTGGTAGTTTTCCTACAGATTAAGTGAAATCCACAATGATTCGGAAAACCTGTTGAATGTATTCTTTATCTGGCACAATTTAAACTGCAAAGATGCTATCCTTATCCAGATTTAAGCAAAGATACATCCGTACATAGGTTGAAGTTTATGTTGAGAAATAAAGCATGATCTTGTGACATCACAGAAGACGGTCTTTCAGCATTTCTGTCATGACCACGTGTAAGTAAAAATCTTGTAAAATCACTGTGGGTAGGTTCGTGTGTGACGTGTGCCCCTAGCAACTCCAATGTTAAGTTTTGACTTTTATCATAACAGGGGTTTCAGCATAGAGATGGTACTAGTAATCTGCTTCTGATCACGATTATGTTTCTGGGCTACAATATCTTAAATTCAGAGGTTTTCCTCCCTTACTAGAAGAGAAAGCAAACCTTCCTGCTTCTTCAGTATGTTAGCTGATTTATTTCTCAACTTGTAATAAAACAGCTCTCGAAGTAGGCGAACAGAAGAGAAGGATTCCTGTCGAAGGCAGTTTAAAAAAAACCCAACAAACTCAAATAAGAAAAGCCACTTATGTTAGTCCTTAAGTCACGGGGTTTATGCTTTTAGGCAGTCAGAGCTACTAGCTCAGTTGCCTTCAGAAGTTAGGACAGCTAACTTCTTTCAAGTGGTATGACCATTGTAAGGTATGGATTTGTCATAAACCAGGTTATTTTATTGCAGCTTAAAACTAAGCCAAGTTCATGGTCTGTAGAAAGTGTTAGAAACCATCTTTTACATATGTAGCCGAAAGCCTTTTTGTCCAAGAAAACAAAGCCCACATAAGCTGTGCCATTTCCTGTCTTCCTCCTGTGTCCCAAGACTACCAAGTCTATTGGGCAACTCTAGCCCAAGGCCACAAACAGACAGGTAGTGGCAGTTGGGCCTGCAATATGGGCTGCCTGCAAGGTCTGGAAACTGTAGTTCAGTCAATGAAATGGCGAAATAATGAAAGAGGTGAAAACACTCTGGCCATCTGGGTACACCAAACAATCACAGTGTGCATGGCTTTGTAGGACCAGCTGCCTCTTACCCAACCAGCATGGAAAGCCAGAGGAACGCAAGAGCACATGCCCACAGGACACGGAATGAGCATGTAAGCACTGCAGGAGTGGGAATATTAAGCATACCAGTCTAATTACAATAATCCAAACTGGAAGAAACCACCATTCATTCACTTTGCCATTCAGAATCCATGCTGTTCATTTCTCAAACTCACTGACTCCTTGGCCCTGTCAGGTTATCCCTGATCCCTCGGACCCTCCTTTATCATTGCTCTCATTTCAAACAAGCAAGAGAGAAACAGCACCCTAAGTGAGGGGGATTTTTATCAAGAGGTTATATCAGAGTTTCCTTTATTTTACGTACTCTTGACTATGGGCCAAAAAATATTCTTTTAGAAAACAATTACCAAATATTTATTTGAATATACAAAGGCTACTAGCAATTCAATGAAATGAACTCAGAGCTGCTGTGCTTTATGTATTTTTTCCAGCTAATTGAGTAGAAATGAAAAAAAATATAATAAAATCCATTGTTTCAAGTCCAAGCCACAGAACAAGCCTCCCTTTCAAGCACAAAACAAGCAAGATGCCCTCAGCATTTGTGTAGGAGGATAAGAGTCTGCACAGACATTGTCTACTTGTACGTGGTACGGAGAACTCCTCGCCACACACAAGCAGATCTGTGCTACCCACTGCCTTTCTGAAGAAGTCACTATTCTAGTGAAAGAACTGTAGCAAAGTAAAAAAAAAAAAAAAAAAAAGAAAAAAAAATACCCACTTCTCCCTGCAGTCTGGGAAGGCACGAAGTACAGAATATTGTGTGCAGATATTTACAGCAAGTTTAATTTTTGTATGTCCTATTGTCTCCGTTTCATGTTTTTCTTTGCTTGTGCCCTCTCCGTAGCCTAAAAAATCTCCCTCACCTCCTCAAATCTTAATGTGATTGTTTGATAGTTGAGAGGCCATTCCATTTGACATTTATTCCCTCTTAGCCCTATGCTCTCCTATTTTCACTGATATGGTGGCAGTTTCCACTACCTTGAACTCTTTAGCCTCCTCTGCCATAATAAAATGGATCACCTCCAGCTCTACCTTTTTTCCTTCTCTTTCTGCATTTGCCAGGATTACATCCTTTTTCCACCTCCTCCATCTATTTAAATACTTCATTTGAAGAAAGTTGAAAATTTGAGTGATATCCCAGTCACACTTACCCATTGCTCCATTCCTCAAACTTACTCATCCTTAATTCATCCCAAGAGGAAAAAAAAAATATCTCAGGAGACTGAGAGAGGTGGGCTTTAGGAAGAGAAGGTCTGTAAAGTACATAGGATAAAAATAAACATTTGCTCTTCTCCCTTAGATCGGCCTTGATCCCATCACCCTGTCCAACCACCTGTAAGCCTAAATATTTCCTTCTGCATAGCTCTTTTGGACTTGAATTGCATTAATTCCTCTTTACAGCAGAGAGATGCTTCTGTTTTTCTCCCTTACCATCCAAATCGTTGGGGAAATAAAGAACTCCTGTGCCTCTTCAGCCATTCCTTTATCATCTCTCGTGTCGGAACAGTTTTACTCCAATTACATCAACACTCAAGAGCTAAATTTTCAGTCACCACATTTCAGTGAAGACACTCCATCCTCACCTTCCTTCTCAATCTTACTACTCTTACTCACCACATTTTTCTTACTGTTCCCATCCTATTCTTCATTCTTCATCAACACTTTCTCTGTTCTCAGTGTTTCTCTGTTTCTCTCTCTTTCCTCAGTATCTTGTCTCAGATACCTCAGTATCTCATCTGCGAGACAAGTTCAGCTTCCATCACTGCACTGACTACTCAGATCTGCGTCTCTGCCCAGACTTCGTCTCCTTATGTTCAAAGAACAGTCTGTGTGACACAGTTGTCAATTCTAAGTTGTCAGCTCATGCTAAATGGGACTAAAGCAGAACTCATTTCTTTCCCCAGAGCCATCCACAATTGCACTTACCACCACAGACCTACCATGTGTCTCTCCAACTCATAACCTGTAAAGCACCTTTGACTTTGAACTCTTCTGAAGTCAAGGTGGAATCTTTCAGAGGTTTTAGTCACCCATTCATCTGAAATCAGTTTTAAAGCTCCATTTTGTGCCTTGGTCTTTATTATCATAATGTCCTTTTTGCTCTGGACAGATTGTCAGTTACAGAACAGTAAGTATGGTAGTTCCTGATAACCAAGTTACTCCAAGGGTGACATTAGGAAGACATCACATATACAAGATCACCACTTTCTTCCATGAATTGACTATATAAGATGTAGTACTCAATATATGCATGCTCAGAGCATGCATTATCCATTATATAGCATTGCTACCTTATCAACTTTGACTTTAATACTGTTTTAACTTGCTGCAAATGAACAAGATCTTCCTGATTCTGAAGGTGTAGGTCTCCAATAACTTCAGCAGATCTGAAGCTTTTCAGTTTCTTTGTAAAAACACCAGCTTATCTGCCATATTTACACAAAACTAGTGAAAAAGCTACATACTTTCAGATAGTTCAGCCTTGGATCAGCTCACAATCGACAGGCACCACGGCATCACTAATAGAATGGAAAATACAATGCTCTGAAATCACCCCTGTGGAAGAAACTTTCACAATTACCAACCAGCAAAGCATAGGAAGGTAAAGTCTTTCAGAATTGATAGCAGACAAGCATTCATAAATACAAGTTTGCATCTAATTAGTTAACCACAATTTGGTTAACTATTTAGCTTTCAGTGAGATTAAGGGCAGTTAAGCTTACAGTTTTCACTAGAATAACATGAAAGACTGCAGCACTGCAGTGGTAAGTGAATTTAACAAGCATCTTTGAAATGGGGTACACCTTGATCAAAAAACTCTTAGAGAAGATGGCCTGTCTACAGCACACTGATGGGAGTCCTGCTCAAAAGTGTCTTCTCCGGGACATCTTTGGCCAGGTCAGCTGAGACTCATCAAGTTACAAGTGCTGGCAAATTAATCTATCTGCACAGGACACATGGCCTATGTGGCTGTTTGTCTTACAGGTCAAAGCCTGGATACTTCTCCTTGGCTGCTACCACTAACTGCTTACATTAAAAGTTGTATCCTCAGTTAAACATAATAATATACAAATTATAGTGCACTCCCCAGAAACAAGTTACAAGCTGACATGACAAGGTTACATTGGAGTTATATATTCATGCAAGAGTCATTTAAATGACACCAAACATCCAAACACTCACCTGTTTCAGTATTAAGAGACTCTTGCCCCCAGACAAGTTATAGCAGTGATTGCATCAGACTTTTCAAACTCACATTGTAGAACCTTCTCTTGACCATTGTCTTTCACACTTGGGAGGATCCGTTCAAAAACTAATTCACTTCCTTCAAACCTTCTTAAGGGCCTCCAAAATATTTGGCAACAGCAACTGTATAAATTCAACAGTGCTTGGAGATCAACACCTACTAAAGATGAAGCAGATTTTTACTACTTTACTTGTATCCCTTGGTTGCCTACACTGGTTTTGTAATGGTTAAAAAAAATAAAATCTTTTGGGCAAGAGTTACAGGGGATTTTTTCTACATTTTTCTAGAATATAAAAATTTCTACACAAAAATGGACCCCGCTCTACTACGTAAAGGTTGGAAATTTGGTTTGGTAGCACATCACAAGGAAATCCTTCCTTGCAGTGAAGGTTTACACTAATTAACATGCAGCTAATTAAAATATCTTTACAGACCACGGTCTCCACCAAGATCTTGGATCCGATGAAAATGTTGTTAATTTAGGCTATGGGCGCACCAAAATAAACTGGATTCAACTTAGCTTGATCACTACAAGTCGTAACAAAAAAAAGAATGCCGGCAACTGACACTGTAACCACAGGTATCTTACTTCCACAAGCACAAAGAGAGCCTAAGCTGAAAACTTTTATCAGATTACCAAACACTGGATGCTTACAGCTGCTACAGTTCCCATCCCACATGGGGTAAAGTGTTCCACTCCCTTACTCTTGTAATGGCTACTCATCAGGTTATTAATTAATACAAGCAACTTGCATCATTTATCTTAAAAGACACCTGGTAATGCAGTCATCTATACAATTAATTTACAAAGTGTCTTATGGATGAAAGATCAAGATATAATCAAAAAACATGATAAAAGAAAGATGAATATACTCAGACAAGTTGTTACAGGTTACAAGTTGACAGAGTCGCAGGTTAGGAATATAGAAAGAAATGGATTAATATAACAGAGTCTGGGCAGTTCATGTTTAAATCAACAGAAAAGGCAGTGTCTGGACAGGTTCACTAAGGTGTCCTCAGCTGCCCAGATGTTTCCTCAGAAAGGAGGATGTGGTATTTCCTAATGACTAGGGGTCAAAAGTCACAAAATCAAACAGTGCTTTCATTAAGAAATACTCTTACTTAATGTCAAGTGTGTTGTGAAACATCAACATTTACTGTTGACATCACTCTCAGCTACAGTTGCACAACATTTAGTTCTTTCTCCCACAAAGCAGAGCTTCCCTGTACAATCAACATGAAACAACAGCAGCAAGACCCCTACAAAACACTTCGAAAAGCCAGGACAAAGTCACAGTCCTCTACTGCAATTACAGGCACTTATGTCCCCATAGGCCATAATTTCTTCACTAGATAAAACACCTGGTGGAAAAATCACGTCTTAGTAGACAGGAGTAGACATATCCAAATCCTTCCTCTGAAACTCCACAAGATCTGCTAGAGCATTCAGATGCTGGATCAAGTTTCCACACTAGGAATCCATTGACAGCATTTATTCTTAAGATGGAAGCTAACTCTATGCCAGCCATTTCACCCAGGAGCAAACCACTCTGTATTCCATGAGGACAACACACAACTATTAAGGAGCCACATGCATCAGCATAACATCAGCATAACCACCTCCACACCACAAATCCATCATGCTCTTAACTGGTCTGAAGTCTTATTAGGTATACAGATATTAAAATGCATATATACATATATTTCTACATACGTGTTCTTACATGTAACTGAGGAGGGTAAACTGTGGCTAGCTGCCAGATGCTCATGCAGACACTCTCTCACTATCCCTTCCCAAACAGGACAGGGGGAGAAAATATGAAAATGCTCATGGGTAGAGATAAGGACAGTGAGATCACTTAGCAATTACTGTCCCAGGCAAAATGGATTTGACTTGGAGGAAATTCATTTACTTTATTGCCAATTAAAATAGAGTTAGATCGTTTGACACAAAGACAAAAACTAAACCACGTTTCCCTCACTCCTTTCCTTCCTCCTCCACTCAACTTCATTCCCAACTACCAGGCAGCCAGTGGGAGATAGAGTTGTGGTCAGTCCGTTAACAGTTTCTCGCTCCTCATGCTTTTCCCCGCTACAGCACATGTTCTTCCCATGAGCCTGTAGTCCTTCAGGAGAAGTTACTCCAGCCTGGGGTCATCCATGGGCCACAGTGTGGTTATCTACTCCACTGTGGCCCTCTCTATGTGCTACAGGGGAATATCTGCTCTATCATCACCTCTCTCAAAATTTCCAGGGGCTGCAGGGGAATCTGCCTCAGTGCCTGGAGCGCATTCTCCTCCTACTTCTTCTCTCACCTTGGGGTTTGCCATGTGGTTCCCCCTACTTCTCCCCTCACTCCTCACTGCCTGTGCGGTGCTTTGTCCTTTCTGAAACATTACTGCTGAGGTGCCACCAGTTTAGCTGAGGGGCTCAGCTGAGCTCTGTGGTGGATCTGGTGGATCTGGCTGGAACTGGCTGTCTCAGACATGAAGTAGCCCCATCCTTTCCTCATGGAGACTCTCGCACTGTCAAAACCTTGACATCTTCACCCCACATGTTCACGTATGACACAAAGCAATATCAGCTACAGAAATTATGACAAAGTCACAACAACCAATTTTGACATTTCAAAGCAACTCAGAGGACAGCAGAGATTACTTTAACTGGTGTCAGTCACCAGAACAGTTTTTTTTGCTGCTGCCACAACAGCTCCCAAGGTTGCCAATCTTGTCAAATAATTAAGGTTGATGAAAGAATGAGAGTTTCCTGTCTTCAGTAATGCAGCCAGTCCTGCAGCATTCTACCAGCTCAACAAAACAGAAAGAAAAGCTGCTGACACCTAGTCCATGAACACCTACCTCCTCCAGCTGCCTTGCTGCTGGGAATGTTCATCCTTCAAGCAAAGATGAGATCAGAAGAGCATCTGCTAACACAACATTCACTCTCTCTTGGCCTCTGCACATTCAGCTCAGCTCTGCCTGACTCAGCGACAAAAGGGAAAAAATAGCATCATTTCACCCCAAGTGAAAGGAAAATAATTTCAATGAGAAGCCTTAAGCAGGCTATGACAAAGCTGTCAAAGCAGTCAATAACATCCATGTATCTCAGCCCTGCATACCTCTGTGTACCTACTCTGATGGAACCTAAAAGTCACTGAGCTTTGGTACCACCTTCTGCTCTCACACTACAGTCAGCTTTCCAAGTGGGCTACTTCACATGCTGCAGAGTTGCTCATTGTTCTACCAAGAGGCAGCAGAAGAACCTATGTTGACATTTACTTCCAAAGCCCATGCTTTTAACGAAAAACAAGGAACAAGCACGAGAAACAGCAAATAATGTCTGAACTCCCTTGCCAGCCAGGCTACAAATTTCTTATTCAATCCCAAGGAGACAATTTCACCAGTGCATCACTCTCTCAACCTGTAAAGCATGAAATTGAGGTGCTTGCTAAAGGTGCCAAGATCCACTAACAAGTATGCACTATAGATGCACTGTTTCATGCTCCAGTTACAGAGTCAGTCACATGTCAGGTTTGGGTAGATGCTTATTGAGTCTCAAGGCCAATAACATTTAGCCCTGGTCTAGTAACTTTTCCTTGAGGATCACAAAGAAATACTTCCCTGCCCGTACTGGACACTGAGACATCGATCAGCAGCTCAGGTACCTTCCAAACAAAACACCATCTTTTTCCATTCAACAGTCCTTATGTGGTTTTCCTTCCATGACCAAGCAAGTTTATAAATGTTCAAATTGAAGTAAACAATTACTGTTGACAAAATCAAACCAAAACAGTGAAAAACCAAAAAGGGCAACCTAAGTAAATCCATTCAAAGTGTAAAGGGTAACGAACAGCTGACAGCAGCTGTTCTACCTCTAATCTCACAGTACTAACATAGTCACTAACAAAAACAGCAAATTGCTCCTTGAGCACACAAGAAGATTCCAGAAAATAGGAATTAAGATTGTTAATTAAGTAAGATTAAGATTATTAATCTTGCTTAACTAAGAGACTGAGAGAAGTCAGGTACATATACTCATGGCAGAGAGAGTGAAGAAAACATCCCATCATCAAAAACATTTCCTAGAATTACTATAGCAATCTACTAAAACTGTCACAATATCTACTAAAGGAATGCGAGTATTAAGGATCAAAAGTTGTACATAAAAAAACAAACATCCTCAAAGTGCGGTCAGTAGAGACTGACGTGGCTGGCTAAAACAAAAGCCTCTCTCTAGGTTAGCATCGGTAATTAGTACTATTTCAAATGAAACTGTGTTAAAAATATCAGCCATGTTGCCAGCTGCTGATGGTGTGCAGCATCTTTTTGATATAATCTAATATTAGGATTGTGGAAACTACTAATTTCCAAAACAAAACAGGCAGCAGAATTTGGGACGTGGGTATGCAAATTTCATTTCACACAGGGCAAAGGCTGCATTTCAAACAGACACAAGCAGATGCCCTTTTTTTCCCCTTTCACAATAATCAATCCACAAAGTTCTGACCAACTCAGTAGCAAAAAATGTGTATACTTCAGTCACTCCCACCTGCCATCATTCCTGACCTAGCATCATATCCATCTCTTGCCAAGTATTGGTACTTCCCCCAGCCTGAAAGGCGAACACAAGGGTTTTTCCTGTGTACAGCTGGACTCAACTGAAACCTGTCAAAATCCAATCAATTAAAAGATGGCTGAAATTAAGTCATCCAAGTGATTACCCTCTTCAACTAACAGGCTACTCAGTCACACAGCCAAGTTGTTCTAGTGTTACTAGATTTACTTTAAGCAGTTCAAGCAAATCTGAAGCTTTCTGAGGACTAGATCCCTTACTGCTCCACCAACCGCTGAAAGCCTATAGCCAGCTCTGGCACCTCACTCACAGCAATCTTACTTGCTAGACAAACTTCCTAACTTTCTTGGTGAGCAAATTCATAACTAGCTATAACCTGCAGCCGCACAACCACCAAACCAAAAGAAAAAGGCCCTGCTATGTATTTCAAGGCATTGTTTCACAAGAATTTGTCAGTGGTGGTGCCAATTTAAATAGCTCTCATGCCCACTTATAACATAATATGACGAATCTGACCAGGAACTAATCCACATTCAAAACAGCCCTTTTTCCGTTGTTTCCTTTTAAACCAGACCAACACTCTAACCCCGTCAACTGTACTCCATATTTGTACAACAACAGAGCAAGGTCGGGAAGCACTGAGTAGAAGCTGTTTCAGCTGGCCTTTCCCAGGAACGTTTCTCCTCTGTAAAGTGTTATGGCCTCCTTTATAGTGTGTTCTACATCTCTTCCCCGGTTTTCACATGAGTTCATTTCTAGAGCCATTCCTTTGATTCCATGACTGTGCCGACTTTGTCAAGTAGCAGGGTATGCAGCACATCTCCATGCAGCCATCCTCTCAACAACTTCCATGCTGAAAGAGCAAAGCAATCCTCTAAGACTGCTGTCAGAAAATTTCAAGACATAGGAACTGGTCAGATTTTTAAAATCCTGCTGCACATATGGCTTTATAAAATGTATTACTGAGAGCGATCTCTGTTCAGCATCTTTCACTTACAAGCATTACAAAAACAAGTCACTGAAAAACATTAACAGATGGCCAGCAGCCAACTGAAGATAAACACCTCCGGCAATGGCCATTTCACCTACCTGAAGTTCACCTGCCCTGATTTACCTCCACCTTATGAAGTAAAAGTACTTACGAAAGTGTCATCAGTCAACAACCACGCAACTGCTGCACTATCCACAGCTTAACCCTTCCTTAAGGATCAGAACCTCAATCTGATTTTAAACACTGAAGACAGGGTGTAACCAATGTTTCAGGGCAAGCTCTCTTAACACCCCTTGTGTTTCTAAAGCATTGGCAAGTACACTGCAAAGCACCTTCTTCTGCAGGGTTGGAAGTAAGAGAGTTTGTGAGAGCAACTAACTAACCTTCCTGTTTTCCTTACACACTTCAAACCAAAGCCTAGTAGCAGCACCAACTGGAAAGTACCAACTCAACGGCTAAATAAAAATACAGGAGCTGAAAGGCCCAGTAACAAAAAGGGTTGTGCAATATGAGGGTTCTCCAGCTGGCAGCTCAGCCACAATCCAGTTGCTCTCTCACTCTCCCCACAGTGGGATGAAGAAGAGAATCAGAAAGGTAAAAGTAAGAGTGAGTTCAGATAAAGAGAGTTTAAGAGGTAAAGCAAAAGCTTTCATTCACTTCTTCCCATTGGCAAGCAGGTGTTCAGGCATCTCCAGGATACAGAATCATAGGATTACAGAATGGTAGGGATTGGAAGGGATCTCTAAAGATCACCTAGTCCGACCCCCCTGCTAAAGGAGGTCCACCTAGATCAGGTCACTCGGGAACACATACAGGCAGGTTTTGAAAACCTGCAGAGACTCCATATCGTCCCTGGGCAGCCTGTGCCAGAGCTCCCTCACCCTCACAGGNAGAGGGGGAGCAGAACCTCCCTCGACCTGTTGGCCACACTCTTCTTGATGCATTCCAAGATGCCATTGGCCTTCTTGGCCACGAGGGCACATTGCTGGCTCATGTTCAGTTTATTATCAACCAGGACTCCAAGGTCTCTCTCCATAGAGCTGCTCTCCACCAGGTCACACCCAGCCTATACAGGTGCATGCAGTTGTGTCTCCCACACGGGGCTCCATCAGACATTACGGTGACTTGGGAAGACAAATGCTGTAATTCCAAACAGCCCTGCCTTCCTCCTTCTCCTCCCCCAGTACGATGTCCTGTGGTCTAGGATATTGCTCTTGTCACTTGAGATGATCTGTTCTGGCTGTGTCTGTTCCCAACTCATTGTGCACTCCTTGCTGGTAGAGCAAGGCATGAAAAGCAGAAAAGGACTTGGCACTGTACGTAAGCCAATGTAAAATGAGTAACCAAGCTAAAATATTGGTGTGTTATCGAGGCTATTTTCATCCCAAATCCAAAACATAGCATCACACAAGCTCCTATGAAGAAAATTAACTGTATCCCAGACAAAAAGAGTACCAATACACTTATTTGATATAAGCATCTTCAATTTAAACAAACAAACAAAACAAACAAACAAAGAAAAAACCTCCCCTGGCCTATTCAAGACAAGTAGCAGAATAGTTCTGCCAGTTTAAAGACGAGAGGTGGTGGGGAAAAAAAATTTAAAAAAATAAATCAGTGGAACTAGGTGAAATCACCTGACTAAAGCTCATCTTTCGATCAGCTCAGATAGCAAACAATACTGATGGTAACTCCAGATACATACCCAAACCACAAATGCTATGGGTACAGCTCACTTCTAAGCCCTAGTCTGAGTAAACACACACTCTTCTAAGTATCTGCTATTTTGAGATAAAAGTGAATCACAGAAGTTACAGCTGTCCAAGCTTCTTTGACAGCAGCAAGGCCAGTTCAGAACTTCTTGTCTTCTCCTGCCACAGCTTCCTCTTACAGAAGATGTTAGCATCCTCTCCATTGTGCTAATCACTAGAAGCAGGGTCACACTAACCCAGATCAGCAAAGTAATAATGAAGATAAACAAACCACACAAAACAACCAGAATGACATAAAGCAAAAGGATGCAAGTGTTTTCATATCTAGATCTTCCAGGTTTCAGATGTATTCCTAGGGTATCCTGAGTTAGCATTCTATAGTATAAAAAAAAAAACCCAACAAAAAACCAACCAACATTTTTTTGCATACAGGATTGTTTACTTCGTTCATTACATGTAGGTGGTAGAAAGAACCATGTATGTCGTATATGATCAAACCACATCACATCATACCACACCTTGAGAATTCCCTCTGTGGGTGCTAATAATAAGCTTTAGATGGACGACTCCATGATGGCCTGTATAGCACCTCTCTAGCAAAATAATAACTCTTTAGAAACTATTTAGATTAAAATATGTTCAGCAAAACTAGGTTTCATTTCTTTGGTCTTCCATCCAGACTGAAGTTACTCTGTATGTTACATGGGACATTGACTGTCTTCTTCAAGGAAGGTTCTGCTCCCCCTCTACTCTGCCCTGGTGAGGCCTCATCTGGAGTACTGTGTCCAGTTCTGGGCTCCCCAGCTCAAGAGGGACTGAGAACTTCCAGAAAGAGTCCAGTGCAGGGACAGCAAGATGATCAAGGGGACTGGAACATCTTTCTTATGAAGAAAGGCTGCAGGAACTGGGGCTGTTTAGTCTGGAGGAGACTGAGGGGAGACCTTATTAATATTTACAAATATCTAAATAGTGGGTGTCAAGAGGCTGGGGCATCCCTTTTTTTGATGGCAGCAACAGGACAAGGGGTAATGGGATGAAGCTGGAACACAAGAAGTTCCATTTAAACATAAGAACAAACTATTTCACTGTGAGGGTGAGGGAGCCCTGACACAGGCTCCTTCCTTGGAGGTCTTCAAGACCCACCTGGACGTGTTCCTGCGTGACCTGATCTAGGTGGACCTGCTTTAGCAGGGGGGTTTGAACTAGATTATCTCTAAAGATCCCTTCCAATCCCTACCATTCTATGATTCTATGATACTCTCATCAGTCAGGATAAGGTAGGTCCACAGACAGATAGTGGAATTACTGCTTAACACGATCAATTTTAACTCAGGTAACAACCAGAAGAGCCACGCGCATCATTACTTACACAGAGGCAGAGGACTCTTGTGTGGCTGGGGTCAAGAAGAACCTCAACATTTTATAAGGTAGACCCAAAGCACATTTAATCATCAAAATAAGCTACGGTCTTTTCAACGTATTTGAAAATTTCTTGCTGTTGCCAAGTGAGGTGACCTGAACAGCAATCTCACCCTCAACTCACCCACCATTTTCCCTTTGCAGAGCCCACTTAGTACTGCAGGCAAGGAAGTCTTCCAACCTGCAGCATCAGTGGGCTCAGCTTAAAAGAACTAACAGCTTGTGACGGGCTTAATACAGCAGTACTGACTAAACCTGGCATAAACATGAAGTGAGCATTGCAACCCCGACTTACATTGTTATGTTCAGGAAACATTTCAAGCAGCAACAGAAATGTGCTGGTGAGCTTCAGGTAATAACAGGCACCTGAGCTGTTTTAAGATCTCAGCTCCTCTGCTTGTTACTGACCTGTGTGTGTGTGTGTGTATGTGTGAGAGTGTATAAGAGAGGTAGGAGGAGAAAGAAAGAAAAAAAAATCCATCAAAAAGAACAGTAGAAATCATCAGTAATATTGTTTCCTGAAATGTCTAGACATACTTCAAGGCTTTCAGAAGCAACCAGGCGCCACTGCCATGTTAAACACAGACACGATATCACTTCAAGTGATACTTCCGAGGCTTACAAATTCAGGATTGCAAAGTAATCCATTTTTTTTATGCTCTTGACTACTTGTCCAAGGCTCACCCACACATACAAGAGGATGTTATCAACTACTTATGCTACAAATATCCAGAGGATCACAAACAGTACATTTGAAAATGTTCCCTCATTCCTACAAGTAAATGAAGCAATCACATTCAGATGACTGAGTGTAAACAAGTCAGCCGAACTTCTAACGCACACATGTGGGTACACACGAGAACATCAGCTTAAAATCTGTTTTCTGTACTTAGCCATGAAGCAACAGTGACCCGCTTGGCTTGGCAATGCAGACTGTGGTGGTAAACCAGTCCTGTACAACATAACCCTCTAAGTAATATTTCTGTATCACTGCAAGTTATTGGCCACATGAAACAGGTCTGCCATCAAGCATATGAAGAGGCAGAAGAGGAGCCACAAGCCACGGCAGCTAAGTTATGCACCACATTATTCTGCCACACACCACATTCAAGCAACTGAGCAGCAACGGCTCTCTGAAAATGACACTTCTGCCCCTGCATTTATGCTTGGCAGATTGTGATTTCTGAACCTTTCACTAGATGAAGTCCAACATGAGGAAAGGGAATGGAAAGACAGACGGTTCCTGAAAAATAGCAGGAACTGGAACAACACACGCAAGCTGAGAGGACTTCTTAGAATCCCAGACTCTAGAGAGTGTCATCTTCTCCCCATCAATCTCTAAGCTACTTTACATATGCAAAAGAGGTAAACAGCCTGCACTCTGGTCATTTATTCCTGTGCAAAGACGTAAACCTTGTGCCAACTCTATATATGGACAAAAAAAGTGCCTTTTCAAAGCACACAGGAGGATTAAGGATGTGCAGTATAAGCACAGAACGGAGAAGCCAACATTGGAATAACTTCTGATTTGGAGTTAGGAAAAAAAATCAACAGCTACAGAGATAGGAACAGAAACACAGTTCATCACAGATAAGAATCATTTTAGCACCCATTGCAATCTCACTTTTTAGATAGCCTCCACCCTAGGGAAGGGTATCTTTCCAAGAGAGTATCTTGTAGCTCTCCTTGGTTTTAAGGCACTGTATTTGGTTACATACTCATGGCATTACTGTTCTTGTACCTTTTGTTGTGGTCAGGGGAAATATGCTTCCTTCATTTCTTGTCTCCATATTTATTTTCAAAGAATTTAGTTTTACTGTAAGCTATGCATATGTAGTTTCAACCTACTTAATTCTAAATATTAATGCTGCCTCTGGAGATACACAGCAAGCCTTGGCAATCTTGACATATGTCTACTGCAAAATGTAATAATCTTAAGCCACATGGCTTACAAATTCAGTTTCTTACCACTTGGCACAGTTCTTTATTAAGCCCCTTTCCTGATGGACTTAAGTTTTACACACGAAGCAAGAAGGCATCAGGCTTCTTTAATGATTGCTACTGAAAGACTTTGCAAAGTTTTACCCACTAAGCCATCACTGACAACCAAAAATCTCTTTGGATGCTGTGGTATATCACTTTTCACGCGTAAGATCTACGTACACTGAACTACCTTAGGAAAGGTGTGGGATCATTTTCATTTCAGAATGATACGTGAAACTCAGAACTCTTTACCCAGTAAGAATATAAACTACAATGAAGTTATGCATAACCTTTGCCACTTTTAACCGCTCCGTTGCCTTGCACTTATTCTCCTCCATCTATACAAGTCATAAGCAATTCATTTTTGGCTGATGTAATTACTCCTCCACCCAAATACTTCACCACTGACCAAATCAAAGGTGCTTTTCAAGTCAGTTACCACAACTCCAAGCTGTGCCTTTCCTCTACAAAGACGACTCGCGTCCCCTGACTAAGTAACAAGCCAAGAGAAAACCGGCAAGCGCTGGTCCGGAGCCGCGACGCACCGTGCCCGGGATAGCCCTGTGGCCTGGCCACTGTGGGAGCGCAGCGCTTCGCCCGAGGGGGGAAATACCTCCCCGCCCTTCCCTTCCCTTCCCTTCCCCCCAGGGACACGGCTCCTTGTCCTCCACGGCTCCACGCGTGTTCCGCGTGGGCCAGGCCCGCCGCGGCGCTCGGGGAGAGGAGGGAGCGGGCTCCCACGGCCGCGCGGGAAGCGTACCCGGGACGCCCGCCCGAATCCCGGCAACCGAGGCGGCGGAGGTCGGCTTTGAACCGGGTGGCCAGGGACCGGCAAAGCCGAACCTCGCCGGCGTAAACCGCCCTCCCTTCCAACGAGCCGGCGACGACGATCGGGAGCGGCATTTAAAGGGGACGAACCGGCCGGACCCAGGGCGCAGGTCACCTCCCCGGGAGACCTCGGCCCCCTGCGCGAGGGGCGAGGTACGGGCCGGGGAAAGGCCACCCCGCCTCCGTCTGCCTCTGCCCCGAGGGCCCGGCGGCGCCTCCATGTGCCCCGCGGCCCGGCTCCCTTCACCCCAGCGCAGATCGGCGCCGCGGCCCTCGCCGGGCCCGACCCAGGCCGACGAGACGAGCCCACCGCCGCCTGCGGCGCCGCGCCCAGGGTCGGGTCGGGTCGGGTCGGGTCGCGCAGCTTCCCCCGTCGCATGGAGATCCGCGGCAGCCGCTAACCCGCGCTCGCGCGCTCTCTCACTCACCGGCGGTCAGTGCGGCCGCGGCGGCGGCCAGCAGCCAGGCCGAGCAGGGGAGCCGCGCGGAAGCGGCGGCCACCGGGCGCCCCGCACTGCCTCCGGCAGCTGCCATCTTCCTGCCGCCACCTCCCGGCGCCCCCATTGTCCGCCCCCGGCCGCGGGCCCGCCCCGCTGCGCCCCGCAGCCCCCGTCCCTTGCCAGGATAGGGCCTCGCCGCTGCCATTCGCACACACCTCCCGCGTCCCCCTCACCCCCGCCCCGGCTCTCACTCGCTCCTCTCCGAGGATTGGGCAAGGGAGCTGTCCGTCAAGGCCAGGTGCCCTATCCGAGCAGGGCTCGTATTAGCCCGCCCCCCCGAGCCGGGCACGTAACCACCTTTCCCCCCCCCCCCCCCCGTTCCGCCGCCCGCTGCGAGGTACGGGCTGAGAGCGCGGTGCCGGGCTCGCTGCGTGCCGCGCTTGCGGGATCCGCCGGAGCTGCCCGGGCTCGATAAAGTCCGAGGAATCCTGGCAGAGAAGCTCGGCGGCGGGGGCGTCCCCGGCCGTGCTGGCAGGGGCGAGGCCGGGAAACGCCGCGTCTCGCTGCTCGGAAGAGGTACAGCCTCTGCAGGCAGCAGGACGTGCCCGTGCCGCCGCGCCGCGCCTCGCCGCGCCGCGCCGCGGTGCGTGTGGCCGCAGCCTTCCCGCCTTGCCCCGCCTTGCCTTGCCGTGCCTCGCGCCCGCGGCCCCCGCTGCGCTACCGCCGCGGGGGCACAGCAAGAGAGCCCGAGGCAGCCCAGCTGCACATACTCCTGCCTCAGCCCCTCGTGCTGCCCCGGTGTGTAGGAGAGTTTACCCATCGCCCCTTGGAAGGCACACCAACGCCCTTCCACTTTGACGTTAAATATGCTGAAAATACCTGACAGTCGTACGAATAGATGTTATTAGCCAAGATGGACACAAGAACCGTGGGGCTGTGGTGGACTACAAAGGCCACAGCAGAATTCCGTTTGATCACAACACAGGGTCCCACATCCCCTCAGCGACATAAATCTTTTGCCATATGTTACTTGGCCTTGTCTTCCAATGAGGAATGACAGCGGGAGTAGACCGCAGTGCTCAATTAGTGTCCCAGCCTCTGTGCAGGTGCTGTGGTGTTAGGTTCTCCTGGCTGTATGTTACAGTGCCAGATAGCAAGTGTGCACCCTGAGCACTTGTACCAAGCTGCCAGAGAAGCAGGAGATCACTGCTGCAAGCTGTGAGCATGGACGAGGTGGAGTTCCCCATGCCTGTGCTCAGATCCTTCTTGCTCTTCCCTTAACTCAGAGAGCCTGTTTTGGCATGTGCTGTCTCTGAATACAGGCTCCAGAAACTCTCCAGCTACGCTATCATGTAACCACCTTTGCCTTTTGACCTGAAAATACCTGCTTGGAATTTCCCCCAGCTTACTGATGGGCTTCCCTGCTGTTACAGACTCCCCAAGAGCACACTTTCATCCTTCCTCCTTGATCTCCTTTTCTTCATTTCCTCCTTTTTGGGAACCTCATTGCAAGCATTTCTTCTTTTGCTATGCAATGTATTCCAAAGAAGCTGCACAAGCTTAGTCACATCACAAGGCCATTGCTCACAGTATCCATCAGACTCCCAGAGGCCTGCAGCATACTCAGTTTGCTCCTGCCATTGCTCCAGAGATTCGAGTACTTTCCTAGATGCATGTGCCACTCTCTGCCCACCTCATCACATCTGCAGGTGAAAGAGGCCACAGGAAAGCCCCACTTCTGTGTGCCATGTTGAGGAGGGCCATGTTGAAGCAGGCCCCTGCAAAAACACAGGCAGATATATTTTTTCCAGCTTAGATGCAAGGCACCAGGTTGCAGTCCCCATTGGATTTAAAATGTAATGGCATACACATTCATTATTTACGCCCTAGGGGGAGGCTCTGGAGCACGTTCCTCAGCTAACTGTTGTATATGTTTTCTAGAAACCCAGGCTACCAGAAATCCAGGACAGCAATCTGGAATAAGGACCAACACAGACAACTCTGTATCACAGGGGATTATCACCTTGTTTAGATGCCTTCTAACAACCCTTGCAGGTCAGTCTTTAGCCAAGTGATCAACACTCCCACTTTTCAATCAGAGCAGAAATTGATAGGCAGTGGAAGTCTTTCATCCCAAGCCCTTTTTCCCCAAGCCTCTTTTTTCTCAGAGACAGGAAATGCTGTACCAATATTGAAGCACATCAATACCTGGTGTTATTTTTCAGATCCTTCATTACCACCTAGTTTTAAACATTTGGCCTGAACAGGCCAAACCATCTTCCATTCTTTCAAGACTGCCAACTAAAAGCTTTTTTTTCCAAAAAATATATCCTTTTTCTTATTCTCAAATTTACTGTCCTTCACAGACCTTCTGTGTTCGCTTTTGATGTACTAATAAGCCTGATTCAGCCACCCATGCTCCTTGCCAGACGATTTCCCTCTGCTGACAAGAGCTGAGATAACATTGTCCCAAATACTTCCCTGTGATTACCCCACTTGCTGTGTAGTAGTATTATTGTTCAATACAGAGGACACGTGGGAGAGTATCTGGTCTAGTTACTGTAGACTCTTTTTTTATCTAGATACTAAGGATCAAATCGTCTTCTGCTGTTTCCAGAGAGGAAGCTGGGTTTTAGAACAACTTAATTTGGCCTGAGGAGCATATATGACTCTTGTATGCTATGACATGTTACTATTAAGGTTATGACAAAAGGAACTGGGAATGTTGTGCCACGAAGCAGGGTTCATTAACCCAGTGTGCAATAAGTCAATCTACACACAGAGATGAGCTACTCACTTTATTATTAGCCTTTTAAATCTAGTGCTGTAAGAGTGTGGCCAGCAGGTCAAGGGAGGTTCTCCTGCCCCTCTGCTTTGCCTTGGTGAGGCTTCATCTGGTTCCCCAGCTCAAGAGGGACAGAGAACTTATACAGTCCAGCGCAGGGCCACCAAGATGATCAGGGGACTGGATCCTTATGAGGAAAGGCTGCGGGACCTGCGGCTGTTTAGAGGAGACTGAGAGGGGATCTCATTAATAATATTTGCAAATATCTAAAATGTGGGTGTCAGGAGGTTGAGGCATCACTTTTTTTGATTGTATCTAGTGACAGGACAAGGGGTAATGGAAAGAAGCTGAAACATAAAAAGATCCATTTAAACATAAGGAAGAACTATTTCACTGTGAGGGTGAGGGAGCCCTGGCACAGGCTGCCCAGGGAGGGTGGGGAGTCTCCTTCTCTGGAGGTTTTCAAAACCCACCTGGACGTGTTCCCATGTGACCTGGTCTAGGTGGGCCTGCTTTAGCAGGCGGTTGGGACTAGATGACCTCTAAAGGTCCCTTCCAACCTCTGTGAAAATACAGACTATCTTCAGATATTGTGTATCAGTCTATAGTATTCTTGAGTTTGAGGTTTACCAGTAGGATAGGATTGAATCAGACTGACATTCCCATCACAAAATCATTGATTTTAGCCCCACTCCAGCCTATAATTTCATTGGATACAGCTTTTTCCTCACCAGTTGTGGTCCTCATTTTAATTCCACCTTTACCAGAGTAGTGATTTTGCTTGTCTGGGTTTCTTGGAGACCCCGGTCAGGGGTCATATAGCATCCAAAATTTCTCCCGAGATTCTGATCCTTTCTTGTTCCTCTTCTTTTGATAGACAGAATTGAGTTCTCCATACTGTCTCCTCAGACACGTGTAACTGAGTAAACTCATCACAAAATGGTAGCTGTGCTTTCAATTTACAGAACAGATCACATCTCAGCAATGAGAGAAGGCATTCTAACATATATAGAAAGTCACGAATCCATGTGGTATTTCCAGTTGTATGTTCCATAGGCTTTAAAAATGGCCTACGGGCTCACTTTCCTGTGACCTCAATAATTGGCATATACATTTTATTTAATGACCCCTTACAACTAGTTACTACTGAATGGATTGCTCTGCTATCTACTAAGCAAGCTGTAACTTTGTTCCCCAGCTTTAAAGGGATCAAGGGGATCAGCTAGGGAAATTTCGGTATTCAGCCCCCGTCCCCTTCATTCAGTATCAGATGTCCCTAGCATAACCAGGTTAACATCTTGACTCCAGCTCCGCCCCCCACCCGCCCCTTTCCCTGAGAATTCAGCAAATAATTTTTCTTTCTATATGCATTCACTTTTCCACTGTCCTTCTTTATTGCAAAAAGCACACTGATAAAGACCCACAGGGGTACAATTCAAGAAGTTAACTTCTAGTCCTCATCTTACTCTATTTCATCCACATTTCCTAGGTTCTCTTTTAAAACCAACATCTGCACTACCTCAGCCTCCCCACTGTCTTCAACACATTTTTTACATTCTTTGTAGCAACTCTTTTTCTTTCCTTTCCCATCAACACTTTCTGCGTTCCATCATCTTAAACCCAAACCAACACATGCAACTCCATCTCATTTGTCCATCCTTCTATAAAACAGCATATAAAGCAGTTTCCTATTGACACCATCCTCTGGATCTTGATCAGCTACAGCTCAGAAGATGTGTGGTGACCTTTTCCCTCCTAAACAGATACATAAGCAAACGGTACCTCCTAAGCAATCTTTCTTTGTCTTGCTAGTAAATAACAAATCATCAAATCATTGTGCAAGTATAGTTCCAGTTGGCACATCCTGTCTCCAAAGTTCCCAGGTGAACTCACCTGACGCCGGCAATTGGACATTTGGAGACAGGAGAGTACGATGTTTACAGACGTACTCACTCATTAACAAAATTCTGGAGAGTTCTTCCTCCATAGATCAATAAAGCCTGTTGCAATCTTCCACTGTAGTTGTTAGGGTGCTCTTCTAGCCTCTCCATTTCTGTATTTTGATTTGCTCTTATCTCTTCACAAACTTTAATCACACAGATCAGATTTCTAACCACTGTTTTGTGTATTATAATCCAAATTAGAATAAACTTGAGGCCAGACAGTCCAGTTTCCCTGTCTATAGGTTTAATTCCACATTCGTCTCAATTATCTTTCTTTCTGGATGGAACAACTCTCAATGATAGGTTAATATCCACTCAAGACAGATTATATCTCAAACAAATAATAGAAAATAATAACACATATTAGTCACATTTTTCCTTAACCCGGACATTGGTTTCCTCACACATGTAACACTAGAAGGGGAGGTTAAAATATTTCACACACACTCACACTGGCTGTAAAACGCGGGAACAGCAGAGGGAAGGGTGGTGCAGACACCAGCTCTGCCAGAACCTTCAGTTACTTCAGTCACAATTAGTGCAGCTTAAATTCTTCCTCAAGGTTTTTGTATTTGTTCTTGACCATCTCCTTTATGGTGGTTTTATGTCCAATTACGCCGTTACATTCCACTAATCAATTTGTTGAGGTTTTTCACCTTTTAAAAGTTTACTCTTGCTCCTTTAAAGTGCTGGACAGTCTTTTTAATGCATAAAACAGCTTTAACTGCAATATAGTATTATCTTTTTACCCTTTTTCTCATTTAGGACATATATTCCAGTTTCATGTTTAAAATCTACCAGGCTGTTAATATTTTTTTTTTTTTTTCTGATACCTTAAATACTTCTTACTGCAGAAATCATATCCACATAGGATATTTTATCTCATTTTTCAGTTCTCCATCAAAATAACATTAATTGAGTTCCATTTTCAGGCCATTTTTCATCATCTTCTGATGTATACATTTGGCCTCCACTGCCAGCAATACTTTCGTAATTTTTCTTTAGTTATGAGATCCCAACCAAATTTATCCCAGTGTTTCAAGATGCATCCTAAAGGGAAAAAAAGGAGTAGTCTCAGTGGAGGAAGCTGAAACCATATTATTTCCCAGGAAAATTTATTTTAACAAGACTTCATACACTTAGCTATTAACATGAGTCTCCACTTTTCTTTCTTGCATGTCTATGTGTAGAAGTCAATTTCTGCTGTAGTCCCTTTGAGAAGCAACTTATCCAAGGTTACCAGAACTGACCAGATCAGACCAGAAACCAGAACCACAATCAGAAACAGAGTTCCAACTCGCCAATCTCCTTAGATCCTTTCTTTCTCAATATCTCTTTTGAGCATTGCACCATCGTGTGGCTTACCAGGCAGCCATAGAGCTTGAACTACAGGAGTGCCTGATCAAAAGGCTGGTAGGTGCTAGAATACACACAGCTCCTTCCTTCCCCACAGATGTGGCAAGATGAACTGGTCAAGGCTCAGCATGGTACTGTCTGTGTCACCAAAAACTATTGTCCCACAAAGTGTGCAATAAGCCAATCTACACACAGATTAAAGCTACGCACTGTACTGAGGATTTGCACAAAGCGGGCACACCAACAGTACTTCTCGTGCTGTATTTTTACACAAACGTCAGCATATTCTATATTCTGACAGATACGTATTGTTCTTCTCTTTAGTGATTGGTTAGTAGTCCTTCACCTGGTGTGTAAATGAGCATGCTCAGTTCACTTCACCCTCTTGTTTTGGGTCTGAGGTATAATTTGGGTAGGTGGGCTGGGAGTTGGTGGTCCCTATCTCCCCCTGCCACCTTTACCTTTCTCTCAGTTATTGCAGATGGTTGCTGACTTCATGCTAATTATATAAGGCACCAGCTAGCCTTTGGTGCCTTCTAAGGCCGCAGGTTTCCTCCTGATCACTTCTAGCCCCTTTTCAAATCTACAGTCCTTAGCAAGCATGCATTGTTTATACACAGCAGTCAGGTTCACTTAATGAAGCTATTGATCAATGGCCATCCTAGCTTCAACAGTATCAGTACAGCCTAAGCATTAACCTCTTCTTCTAACCACCAGAGCCTATTTCTCAAGACACTCAGTTTCTTGTCCTTGCTGAAAGGAAAAATCTATTCTACAAAGTACTTCAGGAATGCTTCTCCAGTAAGCTGTTCAACGCAGAGCCTACAAGCTGCAGGACACAATTCTTTACCTCATCTCAACACACAACTCTTTGAAAAGCTAAATAAAGATGGGAGTTCCTGCTGTCGTTTCCCCCTCTAGCTATGCAACTCTACTCTTTGTCTAGTGATAACACTGGTATTTATCAAATGTTTTAGTAATTCAGCTCACTTGGCAATTCCATGTAAGGTTAGACAAGGAGCAGTGACAGACAGGACTGCTCAGACAGTGGGGCAGGAGAGACCACAGCAGCCTCCTGGTAGGCTATTGTCAAGTTGCCTAACTGGTTTCTGAGCTCTCACACACAGTAACACCAGCATTCCTTCCCACACCAGGAGGACAAAGGCTTTTGTGTCTTTTTTGTTACTGCTTACCACAAAAAAAAGTGTGTGTCACTGGCAAAAAGGTTAAAGAGTAACTTGTCAGAAGACACAATCAGGATTATGATGTGTCAAACAAAATACAGGTAACAACCTCTAGAAGGAGGAAGCAAATATATCCAGGCTGATTTTACATTTTTAATGGTTTTCACTGTTTTTTATAACAGCTGCATCTCTGTACCTCCTGGAAGAACTATACAGTCGACACTGTTTAGTGTGCAAAGATACATATTCCTCCAAAAAATACCCCATCCAACACCCTGATTTTGAAACAGTAAGAGAAGAACATAAATGACAAAGAAAAAAACCACAGGCTCCATTTGTAAGAGAAAGTATTAACGAGTCTATTACAACATTACATTTTCTTCTGCAAGTTGGAATTGTGACTGGCAGATAGTGAGTGCTACGTGTATGTTTACTCTGGTTAAATAGAAATGCAGTGGTTGTTTCAAAACTCAGAGCTGACAGCAGCACAGTAATTGCGTACAGTACTTGAAGAGTTTGATCACTATTTTTCCATAATTCAATTGTCTCGGATCACCCACTATGCAAGGAAAAGTGTTTCTGAGGAAACCTTATAATGGAAAAAATACGCTAATGACCATAGAATCATTATGCTTGGAAAAGACCTTTAGGACCATACAGTGCAACCACTAACCTTACACTGCCAAGCCTATCACTAAACTAAACCATGTCCTTCAGTACTTCATCTATACGTCTTTGTCGCCAGGGATGGTGACTCTACCACCTCCCTGGGCAGCCTGTTCCAGTACTTTATAACCCTCTTTGTGAAAAAGTTCTTCCTAATCTCCAAGTTAAACCTCCTCTGGTGCAACTTAAGCCCATTTCCTTGTGTCCTATCATTCATTACTGGGCAGAAGAGAATAAACCTCACCTCATTACAGTCCTCTTTCAGGTAGTTGTAGAGTGATTGTGTCTCCCCTCAGCCTCCTCCAGGCTAAACAAGTTCAGCTTCCTCTGCTGCTTGTCATAAACTTGTTCAGCAGACCCTTCACCAGCTTCATTGCTGATGATGAGCTGTTCCAGTGATGAACTGCTGCTAAGGACAACTCGAGTCTCAATTATTCTTGATAACCTTGATTTTTTAAAAATAGCCCATAAAATGAAAGCCATTTTTTCCCCTGTCTCTCCCTCCGACCATCCCCCAGTTTCTTGGGCTGCAGGCAAAATTAATTTAGCAACTGTAACTATACGGAGACAAGAGCCAAGGCAGCACTGACCTCTAGGCTGACCAGCATCAGTATTTGTTGTTGTGAGAAAGAACGGTATTTAAAACAGGTCTGCATAAAATCACCACCTGTAGAGTAGTAAAGTAACATCTCCTCTGCTTGGCCATAGCACAGCTTTAAAAAGTGGTAATGAACCATGACCATCCCTTCTTTTGGTTGGGGTTTGTGGTTTGATTGGTGAGGTTAATAGCTAGACTATTTGTTAAGCAGATTTTGTACACGCAGGTAAAGAGGTTTGCCAGAGTGCTGGAACCCGGGGAGCAACGGCACACAGAGTAACAGTGCACGTGCCTCTAAGTTACGCAGAGCACTGCGAAAAGGGACAGGCTGCATGCCCAGGATTTGTTCGAGCTGTCTCAACGAGGCCATTGCAGAAGAACAGCCTCCGTAAGCCCTGACCACTCCTTGGTGGGCTGCTGGCCGCACCACCGGGGCAGGGGCAAGAGTTCAGGAGGCTGCAAGTAGTGGCTGCCCCGCCGGCACACCGACACCTCACCGGCACTCCCTTCCTGGGCAGTCGCTGGCTGAGCTTAAACATGGGGGTTGCGGTCCGTAGCCTGACAGCCGCCAGGCCCGCTCGCCACCTCGCGCTTATGTAACGCAGCCTTCCAGGGGCTCCCCATCGGCCTCTCCGAGGAGCCTGTCGGCGCGGCTGTAGCGGCTGAGCGCGTTCCGGCCTGCCAAAGGCTCCCCGTGGGAGTCCCAGCCACCGGCGCAGCCCGGGCGGGCGCGGCCCCGGGCAATGCCCGGTCGCGCCGGGCCGAGCCTTCCTTTGCAATGGAGAAAAAACCCTCTTCATGGCGGCTCGTTGGTCTAGGGGTATGATTCTCGCTTAGGGTGCGAGAGGTCCCGGGTTCAAATCCCGGACGAGCCCTGTTTTTTTTTTCCTCCCCTGCTCGTCTCGCCGGAGCTTTCCCGCGATGCGAGCCGGAGTGCTCCGCTGCGCTCAAGGGGCACGGATGGCCCTGTGACAAGGCCCCTCGCCTTTTAACGCAGGAATAAGCGCCAAGCACTGGCGAGGATTGGGCCATCCCTCATGTCTTACGCTTTCTCTTCGCCTCGCACGGGCCGCCGCTAGCCCGCATCTTCCACGCCAAGCCCTCACGTTCCCTAACCCCCTGCGCAGCCCCGACGAGACAAGGCTGCGGGGCGGCTCCTCCACTTCTGCGAGTGCGCGCGGGCACGGCTCTACCTCCGCAAACAGCAGCCGTGCCGTGGGGGCTCCTTCCCAGGAGCCCACCCCTCCCGCCACGGGCGGGCCCGAGCACTCAAAAGACAGAGGAGCAACACGGCAGCAAAATAGGAGACGCTATTGCGCCTCTCTTGTCAGCGGGCTCGTCCGGGATTTGAACCCGGGACCTCTCGCACCCGAAGCGAGAATCATACCCCTAGACCAACGAGCCGCTCTCTTCTGCCTTCTCCCTAGCTCAACACTTTACTTACTTCCTGCCTCCTCCCGCCCGGCAAACAGCCACCGCACCGCCCGCCAGCGCCTTCGTGGGTCTGCCCGTCCCCTTGCCTCCCCTTCCCACGTCTGCCAATGGTTCTGCCGACCGCTTCGGAAGCCACCGTTCCTCTCCCTAACCGCGGAGGCTGCCCCGACTTCCCACTACGTCCCCCACCAGGGTAACCCGTGGCATCTCCCTTTCTCCCGACCCTACGGCTGCGCTAGGTAGAGACGACTCTGAGCCTCCGTAGGCGCTAGGCAGCAGCACCCCCTGCAGCACTCCCCCGCGCAAACACCGCTCCGGCGCTCTTCCGAGGGGCGGAGGAACGCCCCCATCGCGCCTCACGCTCGCGCAGGGGGCAGGCACGGCCAGCCGCGGCTCGAAGCTGGGCGAGCTCATTTTCAGCTGATGGTAAGGGGGGAATGGGACACCCCCGGTAACGGCTTTGGTGTATCCCGGCCCGCGGTCGGAGGAGCCGTTAGGCGCGGTGTGAGGGCGGGTGGCGGCGGCGGCGGGTGGGCTGGCAGGCAGGCAGGCAGAGCCTTCCACCTGTCCGTCGTTGTGTGTGAGCGATATACACATAACTGTGTGTGCAGGGCTCTGCGAATCCTCTCATGGCTGCCGGCCTAGCGGGTGTGTTGCGTGCCTGTGGGATGGGACCCTTCCAGCAAGTGTCCTCAGGAGCGGCTGAGCGAAAGGACTTGGCGAAGGGCTTTGGGCCGCTGGGAAAAGGGGCCCAGTGCTGGGAGTGTTTCACGTGTGGTGCGGTCCAGAGTAGCTAGCAGCGTTTCCCTTGATTTCTGAACCCACTCCTTGTTGTCACTTTGGCTCCCACTTTGTACCTGATGTGCTATTCCTTGCTAAAGCCTCCGGTCACTATTGTTTCCACACCTTTGCACCAGCCTCCCTTACATCCCAGGTCTCCCCAAATCCCTATTCCTATCATCAGTAATTGCTCAGTCCTTACCCAAAGTCCAACATTTTATTGTGGCTCACACAACAGTTTTAACAGTCCAATCAAAAAATTACCACGAAAGCACAATCCCAGCCAAACACAACTGCAACACTCTCCTTGCCCTAGTGCTGCATTCTTTTCTCTTGCTTTATCTTCATTCTTGCTCTCTTTTCCATCCTTCCAAGTTTAAAGGTCTTCTACCCTGTAAGGTTTGTGCTTTTGCTTTTGTCTTTCAGGCACTATACACAACAGAGGAACTGTACAAATTATATCAGATTTTCCTTGGTGAAGGCATTTTCCTGTTTGACGCTCAGTGTTGTACACACTCCAGCCTCAGCAATTTAACAGACAGATATGGGTCTGAGTAGGTGTCCCCACCCTATACACCACACCAAGCTGTGGTCTACATTTCAGTCAAAACGTTTTGATTCTGTACACTTTGTGGATACAAGACTATGCTACCCGAACCAACATTTCTTGGAAGTATGGATGGGACATTATGGATTTTGCTTTTTCAGTGTCCTAATGCTAATCATAGTGTTACAGAATCATTTCAGCTGGAAGAGACCTTCAAGATCATCGAGTCCAGCCTTTGTCCCAGCCTTATCAACCACTAGACCCTTTCCCTAAGTGCAACATCCACCTGTCTCTTAAACACCTCCAGGGACGATGACTCCACCACCTCCCTGGGCAGCCCGTTCCAATACCTGACAACCCTTGCAGTAAATAAATTCCTCCTCATATCCAGCCTGAGCCTCCCCTGGTGCAACTGAGCACCACCTCAAGAGGGATGTGTGGATGCCTTCAGCTGACAAGCAGGCTTTTTTAATTATTTTTTCCCCTACAACTTGTAAAGCCATCAAGGAGGAAGATGGTGATGTAACTTCTGGCACAGAAAGTCACTTCACTGTTGATTGACAGAAGCTGGGAAATCTCACAGGAAGAATCACTGTGTGTCGCTTTGGATGTTGTTGGGAGACACGTCACTAGGCTAGATGGCTTTGCTTTCTTCTGCTCCTAGATTCCTGATGCCTGCAGGGCTGGGGCAGGCAGTGTAGCAGGGTCCAGTGTCACTGCTTGCCTCAAAGAACACCCTCCTTTCTGGATTAAGCACATGGGTTATTGCTATTCCCCAAAAAGAAAAAATACCACAAAATAAATTAAAAAGTTAAACTGTTCCAATGACAGTGGAAATCCCACCCCTATTTTGCCTGCTGTTACCAGCTCTCTCCATCCTTCCTCAGGCTTATTCCCCTCCCCAGGAAGAAAAGCACAGATTTTTGTTTGTTTTGGTTTTTATTCCACCATTTATTTATTCTGTTTCTCCCTCGGTTTTCCATTCCCTTGCTCAGGACACACATTCTCTAAACAGGCACACATATATCATATATACAGTAAGGCACAATCACTCACGTCCAGATGGGATACTCTTCTGAGAGAAGAAACAGTGTACAGCAAATGATTGCAGCCTGCCCTGGAATAGAAGCTCAAACAAACAGATTAAAATGGATTCAAAGGGAACAATGCTCCACTGCACAGCTCAAAGGGGTGTGGGGATGGTGTTTCCCAACAGGCCTGTGCTATGCAGAAGGGTCAACACCTCTGGCTCCCAGCAAATAACACCTCAGTGCTCCCACTCAGGACAAAGAAAGGCAGGACACAGAGTCTCTTCTTCCCTTGCAGTTTTAGAGGTGGTGAACAAAAAGTGGATGTCCCTCAAGAACACTGGGTGTGTAACACTGCTGCGTTGCAGAACCTGCTCAAGGATGGAATGTGGGCCGTGTCGTGTAAAATGCTTGTGCCTATCCAGAGAGACAACCCAAGCCTCCGACTCTACTCAGCTTAATGTTTGCTAGGAGGAGCTTTGTGATGGATGAAGAGGAGCTGGTTGGTTCTGCCCTTGGTCTCTGTAACTGTGGCTGTTTCTGGGTACTAGGTGGCTGGTGGCAGGTTCAAGCACTGGCTCCTGACTGTTCACACCACTGAAAGGCTAGCTGAGTCCTTGGCTCAGCTTTTGACAAGACTTGTCCACAGCTCCATGTCGTGTTGTGCATATGAGCCCCATGGCCTTGAGCCAGACCAGCTTTCTATTCAGTATTGCAGATACAACTTGAAGCGCTACCGTCAGGAAACTGGTCAGATGAGAGTCTGTTACCTGCCTTTCCTCAAATAGCTGATTTCTTATAGGCAACAAATACTTTCCAGATGTAAAACCTTTTTTTGGCTTCTAGACCCATGACTTTACTAGTACCCCAAGAGTAAATGCAAATCTAGTACAGTGCCTAAGTACTTGGGAGTGACTGGCTATCTGACATTCACCAATTCATATTCAGTCAGGCTGTATGACTGGAAACTCAGCCACCTAAAACCTCTTCTTTGACTCACATAAAATGAATTAGCTGCTTCCAGGAATCCAGGATGCTTTGTATCATAAGTGGTAGTTGGTGGCTACACAGAGAAAGTTTCAGAAGAGAATCAAAAGACTGGACAGAGTCTGGAAGTGGGAAAAAATGATGGGCAAGCGATCCTCTTAAATCTGGACTGGAGCCCGGAGCTGGATAAGAAAACTTGCCCTGTTGACCTAAGCAGCATATCTTTTCTGTGCCTCAAATCTGTTGTTGTTCCATCAGTGCTAAAAACACCCCAAAGCTGAAGCACACGGAAAACTGCCTACCATAGCTGACTGTTTCACAACTCGACCCCCACATTTTATAGGGATTTTATGCTTATGAACAATGGCCTAAGAGTTTTCCCTGTGTTCAGGGTTCACATTGCCTGCCATACAGCATATAAGGAGAAAACATTATTTTTCCTACTGTCAAAACGTCATTTACTGAAATTTGAAACCCCAAAATATTTCCAAAAAAAAGCTATGAAAAAGGCACCATTCATGTATCTATGTATGTAACCCATGAACTTCATCTAAGACCAATGCAGGGAAGAAGAAGAGGACATTTTGGGGCAGGATGAAGGACCAGAGGGAGCAGGAGTGGTGGTGGCTGTCAGCAGCAGGTATCAGATCTCTCAGTCCCCAGATATCACCGAGGAATGTCAGCCAATACTACAGTTTTGAACTCCAAAGAGATTGCAAGGTAGTCTCATGTTCCGACTGTCCCAAAATACGATGGTGACAAGCAGAGAGTAAGCAAACAGCCACTCAGTACCAGCATGAGTCTGGGCCTCGGGGGTTATCCGTATTCTGCTCTTCTCCTGCCACCGAAGGTTTTCCAGTAGCTTCCACCTTGATTGGGCTAGATGGCTCCTATCCGCATGTCTCCTGTGCCCTGACTGGATATATCCTTTTGAGAGGGGAAAAATAAGGAAATTGTTTAAAAAAAAAATGGGTCTAAGTAAATGCAGTGCTGGGGAGTCATGTGACCTGGGGGTACTTTTGGTAGGTTCTGTGCTAGGAGGTAAAGGTGAGCTGCAGCCTGAGCACCAGCCTGCTTCCTTCAGTTGCTCCTTGCCAAATCAAGGAGTCTTTTGAAGAAGGGATGGGTGGGCGAGGTGGAATGAGATGTTTCCTCAGGCACCTGTGGCTACATTATCAGCAGCTAGAGAACATGTAAGAAGCTACACAGAACAAGCCCTGCTTTAGCCAGTGGAAATCCTCTCTTATTTCAAGTGGCAGAGGCTCATTGTTTGCCTGTTTCCATGGCTGATCATAAAACTGGTGTGTGTGCAAACACTATTTTTGCTGGCAAAGCTAAACATACACACACACACACACAGAATATGTATACACACATAGAATATGTATATACACAGGTATATATGCAATGTGTGCACACATATATGTATAAATATATATCTGTAAGGAGACATATTGAGATAGTATATCCATGGTTACTTCTGAGGAAAAGTGCTTTTTATTGTAAGTACTTCCAAATTGCTTTCAAAACAGCAATTGAGCAGGGTGGCTGGTGAGCAGAGCCGTTTTACTGAATCCAGATTGGCTTTGCTTCTTCTCAATCCTCTCTCTCTGTACCACCCCCTAGAAGGGCTGGCTGTTTTAAACACCCTGCCTTACAGCCTCTGCAGGCCTGAGATTTTATATTTTTGAGGTGTGGGAAGAAGCAAAAACATCAGTGTGTTCTGTCACCGATGCCATTTTCATTAATAAGCAAAATCCTTTGGTATTTTAGGAGCCATCGTGATGCTGACCCATCTTACCTGTGCATCACAGTTACGCTGTGCCTTGGTCCTGTGTGGCTGTTGTTGAAGGCTCACTGGCCATGTCCAAGCCTGCTGCAACCTGCAGTGCTCCAGGTGCCAGTGGTGTTTCTTCAGTGTTTGATGCTTTCTCTGCATCTGTGCTCTCACTGGTCTCCTGTGCTTCAGGTTCAGCTTCTTCCTTCACCTTGTCCCCCTTTTCCTGTTGACAGGCGCTGCCTTGCTGCTCTTCTTCCTGTGGGCCCTCACACACCTTCTCCTTCTTGTTTCCAGAGGGAGGCTGGGGAGAGTTCTCCTCCCCAGGGACATTACGACACACTTCCTCTTCCTTTGCATCCTCCGTGTTACTCTTGCAGGGAGTTATCTTCTCTGCCTGTTTTCCCTCTTTTTCTTCATCTTCTGATCTGCTAGATCCTCTCCTTGATGGGGGCTTCTCGCCAGACTCTGTCTGTTTCTTCTCCTCTTTGCTCTCTGTTTTTGACTCTTCTGCCTTGCTCTTGGGCCCAAACACGTCATCCCCGTCTTCCTTGGCACCATTTTCTGGAGAGGAGATGTTGACTCCTAAATCTTCACCATCTCCATACTCAGACAGAGATCTTCGGAACCTCCTAGAAGGAGGCCTGCGCTTTATCGATCCCCGCGTCCGCACCTTGAAAGCAGTAAAAGCAGACATTGAAGCAGTCAACAGAGCGGTACTGCAAAGCAGGCAAGTACAACAGAGGAAAACACCATAGGAAACTTGATTGCTACCCTGGTGGCCTCACTTTTCCTGCTCTGCTACCAAGAGATCGGGAGAAGAGGGCTCCCTGTCACTGAGAGACTACTCTATAGGACAAGCAGCTCCCTAATATGTGCCTCCTTTCCTTCTGTAAAGATGGTGCCAGAGATCATTGTCCTGATTTACTTGTCCAAGTTAGACCCTAAACCCAAGGATGCTGTATTCATTACACAGATGCAACTGACTTTGGATGTCTCAGCCTCTTCTACTCTTGACAGTTTAGTGTCTGAGGCAAGAGTCTGCACTCCAGTTGGTAATGGTGAATGCAGGTTACAGCTCGCCATATATGGGCTGAGCATTCTGTGGGGTCACCTGGCAACCGTTGTGCTCTCTGTGGCTCCCCAAACTGCACCTCAGCCACCTTTGATATTTGTTAGCATGTGGCACAACCTCCTGAGTGCTCCCTGCCGAGGTACTAGCCACCCTGCTACTGCTGAGTTGAAGTGACTGAGTCCTACCCCTTCACACCTTCTCTTTACTCATTTGGCCAGGAAGGCTGCTGGAACCGCTGGACCGTGAAGCTCCATGTGCAGGCAGGAAGAGAGGAGATTACACGGAGCTAAACTGAAAATCCGTTTTGAACCCAGCACAAGAGATCTCCTCCCTTGGCCACAAACAGTGATGGCAGGACTGAGGGCTACGGCCTCCTCTTTGTCCCCAAAGATAAGCAAGTCTTGTCCTGCTGTGATGGAGAAATCCTGATGCGTCCCCTACCTTGTTATAGAATTGCAGCTGAGTGCCTTCCGGGGGTTGATCAAAGCTGACTGGGGTCTCATTCGCTTCACTGGGCTGGGATTGAACCCCTGGGCTGCTGGGTGTCGAGGGAGGGGTGCTGAATGGAGAAACCAGGGCTTTCAGACCAGGGCTTTTGGGAGACGCTCCCGGCAGCAGAGCGGCTGGAGCAAAAGCCAGATTGGCCTGCAAAGAAAAAAATCCCGTCACGGACATGCATGTACTACACGCAGTAACCACACGGAGGAAACCTTGCCCTTGCCATGGGAGCTGCCATGTCTCTCAGCTGTCACAACCCATGTACCTTCTGCTTATGGGTCTCTCCTGGTGACACTGTCAACAAACAGGTCCGAGCAGGAAAAGTTATGACTGGACATTTGCCCTTCTCCAGTGGCTGGATCGCAGGACATGTCCTTTTGTCATCCTGAGGCCTTCTGGGATTTTCCAGTGACCCAGCCAAGCCAGCATAATCTATAGTGGCTGAGCTGGGAGAATGTCTGAGCAAGCAGCCAGCAATCATTTTGAGATTTAAATCATCACTGTATGTACCCAAGCAGTCGTTACATGTTCGAGCTTTGTTTGCAGGTGGTATGAACAACCTGCACAGTTGTGAGGAGCAAGACCACAGAAAGAAGCAAGTTTGTGAGTAACTGTGGGAAAACACTTCCTGCTAAGAAGCTCTCACAGGCAACTGTCCTTGAGCGCATTAAGAGAGATAGTGCTATGAACAGGCTTACCTTGTGCCAGGGTGGCCTGGAGGCTCTCTGCCCTGCAGCCACGCATGCTGCCGCCAGGAGAGGCAGCTGGCAGGGCACTACATCTAGGGACTATGAGGTGCTGAGCTGCCCTCGGTGGCATGGATCAACCACCATCACAGAGAGATATGAGAAGGGCAGGAAGCACTGGGAGAATTGGGGCACAGGAAACACAGGGACTCTAGGCACACACAGGGAAGTATCAGAGCCTGGAGTGTGCTCCCCACTGCCAGCATTCTAGCTGTCTGCACTCAAGGCCAACTCTCTGATAGACTTAGTTTAATTTAGAGTGTTGCAAAGAAAGAACTGGAAGAAGCCTCATCCAGGGCTTCTCTCACTTTCTCTCTTTCACTGCCCGTGCTCCCTACCTGAGCCATGCTGCTGCCATGCCTGTGCCCAGCCATGTATCCCACAGATCCAAATGATCCTGACTCCTGCACTGACCTGCCTGCCTGTCTATAAGACATGCCTGAGGATCAGTGGACTGGTTACTGTCACCAGACCTGCTCTTCCTTCCTTGCCTGTGTATTGTGTGACTGGGCCCTCGTCGGTGAGGCCACTGCCCTGCTCTACCTAGCTGTCAGCCTTGGCTCTTGGATCTCCTTCCCCTGTGGATGCTCCACAAGGGAAGCAGCCATGGCAAATACCAAACAGTTTTAATTTGCGAGGGCAGACGTAAAGGCTCTTCCAGGACCTACCTGCAGCTTTTCAATCATGGGAGAGCTTTTCACCTTGACCTTGGGAATGGGGCAAGCATTTGGAGACCGCTTCTGCAAAACGAAACATGAAAAAGTCATGGTAAAGTAGGTGAAAAAGAGGAAATACAAAGAAGGCAGAAAACTTCGAAGAGGTAAGATAGTAGGGGAGCAAATGAAGACTCACATAGCATCTTCACACAAAAGTTTGCATTCTTCTTTCCTGACCCTGCTCTCCTTTTATTATCTAGCCATCCTAGGCCTCTATATGCATGTATCCTTCCCCTGGGAGAAAAGGTGATTGTCTGCTTTCTGGCTGAAGTGTCTGAGTTAGGTAATGTGTAATAGCTCTGCTGCTACTTGGCCTTCACTAAGGTATCTAACCTATGACACAGTTTCCCCTGGTATTATTTCAGGACCAGACAGATGAAAATTCTACCTCTTAAACAGTACAAGCCTTAATACTGGTAAACACTGTGATGCTTTTGTGATGGGAAAGGCTTTCTGCTGCCACTTGACCAATAGGGTTAAAAGGTATCCAAATAGCACAGGCAGGAAAGGCCTAAGTGGCTGGAAAAGTAGAGCTATGAAAGGCTGAAAACAGTTTGAGAAAGGGAGAACATTGCTTTGAGAAGGGGCATATTGCTTTTTTTCACCTACAGAGGAAAAGGAAGGAATCTGAGATTTTAAAGCTTGTGCTTCTTTGGCTTGGAGGCAGCAAGTGTCTGTAGCTGTTAGAAAGGAATGACAAAGAACCATCCTCATGTTAAAGGCAGGTAACAATGTGAAATTGGGTGGGTAGACCTCATACCCTGAAATACAGAAGGACAGAAGTGACTGGAAGGAGCCTGAGCATAAACTTTAGTGAGCAGCAGCCAGCTTACTGGGACCTGCTCATTCAAGGGTGCTGTATGGAGGACACCAAAAGGCAATATTCTGTGAGTATTGCTAACAAAACCCCTCTTCGCTCTGGATTAATAATTCCCTTTTTCTGAAAAAGGAAAAATTTCAACACTGTCAACTATTACGCCTTTATACTCAAACCTCTAGAGTTCATCTGAAGGCAACAAAGAGCACGGATGCTCCCTGTGTTAAGTGTTGTTCAAATCTAATTAATGCCAGCAGTTTCTACTTTAAAATGTTTGAGAGGCGGTAACTGGGTTGGTGCTTTAAAAGTAAACCCAAAACCAGTAGAAATAGGGTCTCTGTCCACGCTACAGGAGTGGGAAACAACGTGGAGCAGACCCTGAGTGATTGGGTGTGTGTGAGCAGGGAAGGTTTGGTGCTGCATGATTGATGTCTTTTGCTGCAAGGCTTGATGTCTCTGCTACCTCGGAGCGCATGTCTCAGGAGAGAACAGGCTGCAGAGAGGAGAGACCTTGTCCCCCTATTAAATTGATACTCACTTGCTCATCATTGTCACTTGTCTCAGTTTTATGGGAATACAATGGAAGGGAGCATGGTGGTTTCCTCCGAGTTGGCTTATGTGGTGGTACCTAAGAGAAGAAAACAACCAACACAGCAGCAGGGAAATCAGGTTTTTTTTTAAAAAGGAAGTGAAATTCAAGCACCAAAGGGCATGCTCTGTGACTTGCTTGGATGGCACAGCTCAGCTGGCCTAAAGGGGTCAGCCAAAGGTAGCGTAAGATATTAGTATATAGGCATGTGGCCAGCATGCTAGGTGTGCTTGGAGCATCTTGATCTCAATCCTAGTGTGGGAAAAGCAGTTGGTATCATGAACCATGACTCCTCAGGTTTTGTGCAAAGGACACTCTTCTAAGCCATGGAGGGTGGAGAAGCCTTCCCAGAAGCTTCATCTTCAAAGCATCCTGCTGCAAACCCCCTCAAACTGGAATAGCTTGTTATTGTTCTCTTTCCTGTCTTATTTCCAGGATTTCCTTTTAGTGAGCCTCAGCTGCCTACCTGGTTCATGGTTTTCCTATCTTGCATCTGATACATTTTGAAGGGCAAAAAGGGGAAAGCTGACCTCAAATATGCCCTACAGCCCCATTTGTTTCTCTCTAATGAAGAAGCTCACAGAGACAAGTCCTTAGCTGTAACCTTTAATTTGGCTAAGACACCGGTTCTCCAAGGGAGAAGAAACAAAGCAACTTCATGGCAGGGACACTGGTTCCTTCTGGATGTCCTTGGGCTCTCTGAAGGATGAGAGTGCTCACTGGGAAGGAAGAGACACAGCACAGCACTTGCGGAGTTGCTCTTTTATAACTATTGCTCTGGCCTTGAAGCCAAGCTGTCTCTATTTTTATGACAGGTTTGTAGTCTCTTGCCAAGCTGTTTGCACACTTTTTGTCTGTTAACAGACAAAATATTTGGGTAATAATGTGGATCTTGAATAAGATCCATAATATAATACTTGGATAATTTTGTTACCTTCTAACAGGCAGGAATGTGACAAATTGGACAGTGGTGCCTTTGCCCTCTGTAGAGTTGGCTGTCTTGGAGGACCTATAAACTCAGTGTTACTTAACTTCAGGTGGTACTGAATCCAGCCATGGCAATGCTGCATCTCTAAGTGGTCAAGGGCAGCCCTGCTTTTATTCTTATATCACACTAGGAAGCAATAATATCATGATTTATTGGAACTCTACTATTTTGCAATCATAAAATGCCATGCCACGGTGAATGTATCAGAGGCTGATGGGCATGGGTGAAGCAAGGGTTAAAGACCATCCACTCAGCCATTAATCTGAAGTCAGCTTGAGAAAGCCAGTGGGGAAGTGACAGATGGCTTGGAGAGAAAGGACAGGAAACTTTGTCCTCCTCTGTCTCTGGAGAGGATAAGTTTCCCCCTACTATGAGGCCCCTCCGTGCTGCCTTGGCTTAGGAGATGCAGAGTAGGAGATGCAGAGGTCTGCAGATAACACTCAAGAGGTCTGGGAAGTTGCTGCCTTCTGAAGAGTGAGTGACTTAGTGCAATTAAATCCCATACCTTAAAAAGAGGAAATTACTGCAATGGGACGGATATGGTGGTGCGCGGGTGACTAGAGGGATGAAGGAAAAAGTGCTTGGGAAGAGATTGGCTCTTCCCATCCCAGCCCTGCTGTGGGAGTGCAAACCTCTGACAGATGGTGGCATACCAGCCCTGTAGGACAGAGGTCACCATTGCATCCAGCCAAAGACAGGAGGGGTGACAGCAAGTATGCCCTTAAGCCCAGCCTGGGACATGCTGAACAACGGTAGAAAGCTGTTCAATTTTAAGGGGTTACCCATTGGATGAAGAAGGCCACCAGTAAACATCCTTCCAAAAAGTGCATAATGATACAGGCGGCTCTCCTAAAATGTCAACCTCCATCCACAAACACTCTGACTTTCTTTTCATCTTAAGAGAGGTGTCCTAGTGTTTTGCTATCCGGCGAAAGACAGCTTGTGAGGTAATGCTTGGCTTTCAATAAAGTTTCAGCATGACAGAGACAAGCACAGAGTCTGAAATGTCATCGGGAAGAGGTAACAAAGGCAAATAAAAAGACAGCTTTCTCCTTCAGACCTATGCAGAAGGAATTACCTGGAGGAAACCTTCTCTTTGTGAACAAGGTGCTGGTGACCTGCCACTGGCTTCTCCATTGCATAGTCTGCCTTCTTTTTCCATGGCTCAGTATTGGCTATTTCACTATTTGTTGTTGCCCTCTGCCCACAAAAGCCAGCCCAATTAGCACATGCATTGCTGGCTGCTGCTGTTAGGTATGTACACGTGTACCCTCCTGAGCTTTACCATGTCTCAGTTACAGTGTCTAGTTGTCCTGAGGTATGGCTCTACCAAAATACTTGTCCACAAGTCAGCAATGCATGGAAGACACTGCCACAGCTTGAATTACACCAGGAGACAAATCCTTTGCAAAGATTCAAAATCAAGGTGGGTTCATGCTCAGATTACTGATATTTTAACTTCTACAGGCAGAGGTGAGTGCTTCATTTCCCACTCAATTACCTGCGGGTGGCTGCAGAGCTCCTTACCTCTTTTCCAGTGATATTGGCTGCTTGCTCTTTGAATTTCCCTGCCAGTTGAGCCACTGAGGGCGATGCTGACTTGTCCACCTCCGAGTTGGTCTCTGCTGGCCTGTTCTGACAAAATGCAACAACGAGTTATGAGCAAAGGCTGGGAAAAGCAAGCAGGCTAGAGAGAAGCCTGCCTATGTGTTATAAAGTTCAAGACTAAGCAAGGACTTAGAGTAGAGTTTCTCACATCTGGCATCAATCATCCAGTCTGAGAGCAAGACGTTTGGGAAGACAGGACCTAGCAGTGTTTTCAAATACCTCAGAAAAACAGTAATTCATGCAGAGCCCCTCAGCAATAGCTGAAGAGCCTACACTCAGTATTTTTCACTGGAAGCAAACTAAATATTGCAAGCCAAGTCTGTTCCCCATCTTTTCCTCACAGTGAGCAGATGGAACAGGACAGTAAAGGATGTTCCCATACACCTTCTCAGCCCTTCCATCCCTTGTTACAGCCCTGGTCACTGTCACCCTTCCTTTTCCAGTGATTCTGCCGAAAGCCATTCTCTGTCATCTCAGCAAGCCAACATCTGCTTGGGGATGTCCCTGTGCTGTTCTGCTTTTTGGCAGTGAACTGTTTAGGCGGGTGGGGAGGTGGGGAGGAAATTCCAGGGCTGAGAGAAGCTTCCCCTCCCTTGGGTTGACAACAGGCTGAGAAGCGCGAGGCTTGTTGGAGACTGGGTGGTGCAGTTCTTCCCACAGTACACAGCCCAGGTATTATCTCACATTCACCTTGTTTTCTTTGAGGTGTGTGTATCAAGCAATATGAGTAGAAAGCCTTGAAATCAAAGTTGATGAAAGAAAATCTTTGTTCTTCATCTCGTATCGAATGCCAGGGAAAAGCAAACCAGAGGAGCAGAGAATGACTAACCAATAATCCTTGTTTTGTTAGAAGCAGAGACCTCAAAAAAAAAACAAACCCAACTATGAACCATCAGGAAGGAACCTCATACCTCTGCTCCATCTACTACCACCATGAACACTTGACCAGAACCACACTTCTCACACCTCTGTCTCAATACTCTTCTGCTTCTCACTCAGAAAGTTTCCCCAAAAGTTGTTGCTAAGGGAATACATTTCCATTTCTCCAAAGGCTTAATTGGAGCCTATCCTTCACCCTTGACACCACTCTGCCTGGGAAGGACCTGCTGTCTCATTAACACAACCACTCCTTCAGAATTACCAGAGGTGAAAGGGTCTGGAAACACCAATCTGACCAATGTATGGACCATTTCCTTTGGGTCACTGTCCTACAGGGGCTGGAGAAATAGCTGTGGAACCTTGAAATCATAGTAAAGAAGACTCCTAGTTTCTAGTTTAAAGGCAAATCAAGGAGGTTACATTAAAGATCAGCTCATCATCTGCAGCTCAGAGCACTATCTAGTCTGAAATACCTAGTAGAGAGCAGTACAGCTAAGGCTTGCTTGCATTGTGGAAAAGGGCTTTCCTCTTTCTCAGAGAGCTGTAAATAAATGCTCCCAATAAACATTATGTTCGTGCTCCCAGGCCCACAAATGCAGGTAGATGCCTTCCATTCCCTGTTTCCAGAATCCTCACTATGTCTTCCCTGTTAAACTTCCCGTACAACTTCAGACAAGCTCTTCTGCATCCAGCCACAAAAGCTGTATCAAGACATCTGCTCTCAGTGAACTTTAGCACCTTCCTCTCCATCTTTTCAGCCTTCATTAGAGTAACTACAGGCAAGGGAAGTGGCAGATAAGGGGAACTGAAGGAACAGTGAGGTAAGCCCATCAGCAGGGCAACCTGCTGCACAGAGAAAATGATGGTTATGCTGAGTGGGGAGGGAAAGTTGTTCCCAAGTGCAGGCTGGCTCCCTGCTGTGAAGGGAGGGCAGGCTGGAAAGACTAGGGAGCAAAGAACGAACCTGGAGAAGTTGGGATGGATTGGGAGGCTTGGCTCAGCATACCAGGTACCATGGCAGAACAGACACATGAACTGAGGGCTTGGTTGAGGCTGAGGAGCTGCAGGTGCCTAGTGGAAGGGTTGCCTTCCTTTTTCTCCAAGAGCTTCTTTCATAGCCTTCTCCCAGAAAAGACACTGCACTTCCTCTTGGCCTCTTTGACCTCTTGTTTGGAGTGGTTGTGTTATTTTCTTTTCTTCCCTGGTTTTGTGTTGGGTTTGGGTTGGGTTTTGTGGGTTTTTTTTTGTTGTTTTTTTTTTTTTTTTTAGTTACAGACTGGAAACACAGTTCTCTTTCTTTGGATTTGATCAAAGCTGTGACGCTGGAATGATTCCACACCATTTCTTGTTTTGCTGGTAGCAGGCATTGCTTGCAATGTGTCTCTTGCCGGCGTGAAGCTCGCTGCCCGGGCCGCAGGAAGCACCGAACATGCCATTCTAAGATTAGCACAAGTAGCCCATGGGCTGTGTCCTCCTGAAACTGCCAGCTGCACACTCTCCGATTACGCTATGTGTTTTGCAACAGGAAAAGTCCTTTCTCAGATCCTTTCTGGCAGTTACACTGCTGTCCTGTATCCAGCTTTTTCTACAGCTTCTCTGTGTCTTCTAGACAAGGAAAAGTGCCCTATGAAGGCAAAAAAAAAAAAAAAAAAAAGTTCCCTTCCTTGCACTGCAAGGAGAACACCATCCCCCTGACTTCGAGGGGCTGGACTGGCAGTCTCCCTCTCACTGGAAGGATGATGGAAAGCCTCACTTTCTCACTCTCATGCCAGACCATATACCAGCCCTCAGCCTCTTCCACGGCTAAGATATGCTCCTCTCACCCAAAAGCTCAGTGCTGGCTCCCTCCTGCTCTATGGTATTGCAACCTTTCCCATCTGGTCATTTTTCCTATCTCAGTGACATAATCCACTCCTTTTATGAATGTTGAATAGAAGCAGCTTTGCACATTTTTAGCAAAAAAAAAAAAAAAAAAAAAGGGTGTAATTACTCAGATGTTAATTTTGTGCTCTTTGTAACCAACTGATGCTTCTTTTCCTTTTCAGGAGAGAAGCATGGTCAGCCTGCATGGACTAAAACTAGCAAGCTAAGGTAAGAGACTCTTTCCATCAGTAATTTGGTCACTGCTACTCTGAGGTCTTCTACTGTTCCATAAAAATAAGTGTCTAAGCATTGCATATTCCGAAAAAGGTCAGACAGAGCAGCAAAACAGGAATTGAATTACACCATCAATGTAAGAGTGGCACTGTCTGCAAAAGAGGAAGTGCAACTATCAAGTTCTCTGTTTCACTCTCCTCTTCCAAATAAGTTTATAAAATTGAGTAAATTTTAAGATAGTTTTCAACTCCATCTTTCTTCATCTGCCTTTAAAAATGACCCTAGTCCCTTTAGCAGCACTGGAGAAGAGAATCACAATTTCACCTGCAATTTAATGTGTCAAAAAATGCGAGGGCCAGTAAGTCTGTCTGATGTGGGAATAATAACATCTCACAGAGGGAGGCCTTCAGGACAGCGATGTCATTACCTGGTTCATTGACATTTGCCAATTCTTCCGCTAGAGCCTGTGGACCCACTGTGGGCACCAGGTGAGACAAAGTGCATATTAAAAGTCCACAGAAAAGATGTAAAGTGATTGAAGAGTTCTAAGCATCCAGTTTGGGTACTCACAAAGGGCTTTTCTCAAAGGTCATAAGATTTAAGCTACAGGTGGGAAGCGTAGACAAGTGAAGACAAATGTAGACAAGGACAGACAAGTAAAGACAGCAAGTTTCTTATGAAAACTGGAGAAAAATGGAAAGCCAGAAATGGTTTTGGGGATTAATTTGAATGGCCTTCTGGGACAAGTGTAAAATTGTCTCCAGCAGCCCTCAGTTAGCAGTTTTGGTCATGATCCAATCCCTTGTAATTGAAAGCTATCATGACTCCATCTCATGGGTTTGGGATCCCACCCATTCTGTCACTGTCCATAACATGGCATTGGAAATACTAGTCTGAAATGGTACCAGTGGGGGTCAGAAGCAGATACTGAAGAAGTTCAGGTTTGGATTTGTGCATATGGCTTGGCTGATTAAAAGGGCAAAGGTCTATTAGCTGCCATACAGTGGAATGTTTCAGTTTGTGAAACAATTAAATGCCAGCTGAATTAACAGCAGACATTTGTACTACCCTACTACCCTCTCCCATGAATCGTCTGAAGTGTCTGCTTGTGCAGGTAGGAAATTTTGGGCAGATCGAGCCTCTTTTATCTGATATGCAAGATTTCCACAGCACCCTGCAGGGCTGGAGTGTTCAGCAGATATGAAACCAGTGACAGTTACACAGCTTTTGGTACTGGTCTTGTGCACTTTCCACCCTTGTTTTCATGCAGCTGCATCTAGACGTAGTTTTGAGGCCCGTCCCTGACCTCCACATCCCTCCCTAACTTCTAAAGAGTTCCCAGGAATAATTCCCTGTACCCTGTTCCCATATCAGTCGCTCATGTCAGCTGCCTTTCCATAGTGTGAACTCACATAAGCTCTGCAACACTCCTCATGACTCTTACGGAGGTTTTTGTTGCTGCACATACAAACTGTGTGCAAACATAGTGTGAGGCAGATACAATAAAGCATCGGATGCTCAGAGCTAGTGTCTTGATTATACAAACAGGATCCAGAAATAGTGATCTTCAGCACCCAGATCTCAACACCATGCCACAAGAAGGCAGTTGTCAATATGCTAGATGAAAACAAGAGAGGATCAGTGCTTTCATGGTGTAGAAAACAAGAGATGGTCAATGCTTTTGGGGCATAGTTTCTTAAGGTTCTGTTTTGGTAGAAAGGCAGCTTATGTTTCCAACTGCTCATTCTCCCTTGACCTTTCCTTCCCCTCTTCCCCCTCTCCTTTGCACCAGTGTGAGTTTGTGGAGCTGTGCTGTAAACTGAATCACTGAAATGATCTGGGCTAAAAATACATTGCTTAACTCTTTGCACGGTTATTTTTAACCCAGATCGTTTCAGCAACTGAGTTCACAGTACAGCCGGATGAGAGCTTGCACTGCCGTAGCAGGAGGGGGTGGAGGAGTGGCAGGAGCAGACAGCAGCAGGGTGGTGAGGCCTTCCCTTTCATTTCTGCAGCCAGAGACTGAGGAAATGACATCCCTATGTCCTCCCACTCAGAGGGATGATATGACAGGAAAATCATATTTTTACATGCCCCTTGGTAAAGGCTGTTCTGGTTTGTGGCACTGGTATTTCACCTTGCAATCTGTTCTCTCTCACCTGAGACACAGCTGACTGCAGGCTGTGAACTCAGAGAGTGCCTGTGAGCCATCATGGGGAGCATATTACTGGCAGCTGAGTGATTTGGTACAAGTTTCTGTTAAGCATCACAAAAGCCCCACAAATAGGGTGTTGGAGAGCAGCAGCAGTTGCAAGGGTGGCTAGGAGCAGGTTTTCCTTGCTGCATGGCAAAGACAAAGCTCTACACCTGTAGGACCTGCCCAGCGAAGGAAGGCATGAGGGATGCACTTGTGGGAGGAAACTACTTAAGTCAAAATAAACCATCATAACACTCGGCCTAGAGGCCAGCAAGAAATTCTGGGAAGCAGTGCTGTGGTTTCTGCTGAAGTGTCATCCCTCACCAACACACCAGATTTCAGGAGGGAATGGAACCTCTTGCAGACCCTCTTTTCCATGCCTGGCTCAGCCCTCTGAAGCCAAATGACATGCTCTCTGTGCAAAGCCTTCCCAGACGTGACAAATACCCTTCTCATTTTTCAGTAAGTAGCGTCAGGATTTGAGGAGCCAGCTGGTCATCAGCCTTGTCTGAGTAGGAAAGCTTACACCACCTACCCTGGGGTAACTCTCAGCTTGCCTGGGGAGCAATATAGCCTCAATCTGATAGAGGTGCCTGTTTTTCAGCATAACTGAACTCATTCACAACCAGCTTGGCTGAGAAGACCTGTTCTCAGCCTTCTCAAGTACCTGTTTCTGACACAAGATAGCAGCATTTTGGGAATGCTGTAGTGAGGAATATGTATTCCTTCAGGGCTCAAGGGAGTGTGAATGGCTCCTATCCCTACAGTGAGGTGCTTTAGTCTCTCTGGTATGACAGTGAGAAAGGCTTCCCATCATCCTCCCGGGGGAGGGAGACTGCCAGTCCAGCCCCTGGAAGTCAGGAGGATGGTGTTCTCCTTGCAATCAAGGAAGGGAACTTTTTTTTATGAGGTCCTCCCATACTGCCCCCTGATTTGATGTGAACATTTCCATAGTCAAGAGATAATTCTTCCTCCTTGCTCCTTCTTCTGTTCAACCACTGAAGGCAGATAGAGGGACTGTCTATCTGGAGAGGACATGAATTTATGCTCTGGAGAATGCATGTCATTACTACTTAAACACATCTGTGTGTCAGACCAGTCCTGCCAGGCCACAATAACACTCAATAATGATTCAAAAACATAATAATGGTCTGTCTGCATGAATCGAACTAATAAAATCTTCCTTTTGGTTAGGAGTATCTTTAATACCTGTTCTAAAAGCAAGTGTGCAAAGAGGCAAATCCACCAAACTATTCCTCAGTTTACTGATGGTTCTAAGGACATAATTGAAAGAAACCTGGAATGTGTCCCTGGGTGTGGGTCTTAGCCTTAAAGCAGAGAATAGCAAAGAATGGACAAGTTTAGGTTCACCTGGACACATCTACCTCTCTTTTTATCTTGTTCAATGGCAGGAAATAGGTAACTGAATTTTATTTTCAATCTTTCCTTATAGGCTCCAGTTATTTCGGCTGTCACGTTTTATACATCCACATAAGATTAGATGGGCAGCTCATAAGGAACTCCTCTGTAAGTGAACAAAAATAAGCTCAATAACAGTTTTTAATAAAGATTGGACCCAAGTTACCAATGGAAAAATCTCTCTAATATGCAGTTTGTAGTTTCATTCAAAGCTGTCTCTCTGCATCTGCCATTTAGAGGAATCCTAGTTTGCACCCTCCTGCCAGCATAACCTGAACTGATATGTTTATCTGTGCCCATGTAAGTGCATCAGTATCATATTGAAAGAGGAACATTGTTCAGACTTGAAAGAGAGATGTAAGTTAGCAGAGTAGGTTTAAAATACAAACTCTCCAAAGGGGCAAACTGAAAGGCAAGAGAGTGGGAAAATACTTGAATCACAGTGTGAGGAACTGGGCAGCAAAATCAGGAGAGGCTGCTGCCCACAATCTGTGCTTGCTCACTCTCTTTCTGATCCACAGGAGCATCAACATAGGCTGAACACAGATTGCCCAGGAAGTGGAGGGGCTCACACTGGCCTTGGCCCATTTTTTGACATCCTTAGAAGGAAATTTTATGATGCTTGCTCCAGCAGAAACTCATCAACTTGCTGGGCCTTTGGCTCAAGAAGCAACACATCCCAGGATCTAAACCCTAACAGACAAACCTGTTCTTGCTACATTGACCTCTCTCTGTCCCAGTAAAGCATCCTCCTTCGCAGCTCTCTCTTCATCCTTCATAAATAATTCTCACTGGAGACCTGCCAGCTCTCTGTTTCAGCAGGGATTTATATCATTTATTTATTCACTTGGCATCTTATTTGGCAATGAAGTTGCTCCTCATCTGATTGTGGTAAATTTTAATTATTGTCATAAGCTTCAGCTAGAAGTGGCTGCAGCTGTGGCTCTGTGATACCTTATAGCCAGCCCCGTCCATCATTGTGTCAGCATAACCCTGCAAGGCCAAGGTGCCTACCTGCATTTCGTACCATTAGCTATAGAACAGGAATAATAATTACTGTGCTATGCTCCACCAGAGCAAAAGCTACCATGTGAGCCACTTCTGTACTTTCCTCTGATAGGGCTGGGATAGCTCTGAGGACTTTGTATATCAGAGCTTTATTGCAGTTACTTTCCAGGAGAGGACAAGGTCAGAATACCTTGTAGATATTTCAGGTGTATCCCAAATGCTAGAAAAAGAAATAATATTTTTCTACTTCTCTCTGTTGTTTTGGGGTTGGGATTTTTTTTGATCAACCTTTACCAGAGGCTAAATACCTCCATTTCACATCCCAGATGATAATTTTGTGAGCTTTAAGAATGGCAGGGTGCACATAGTCCCCGTCCTTTTCCTCCAAGCAGCCATGTCCTGGGTTTGGCCAGGTGTCCTGGGTTTGGCCAGGATAGAATTAACTCTCCCCAGCTGCCGCTGGGGGGTGTGGCCAGGCTATTCAATCCCATGTGACATCATGCTCGGGATATAAGGGTAGCAGCTGGGCCGGAGCAGTGCTGCAACTAGTGCAGCCACTGTAGTTCTGCTGTTGGGCTGAGCGCAGTGAGCAGTTACATTGGGCATTGCTCTTTGTCCTTTGGCCATCACTGTAACTGCCTACTCATTGTGGTGTTCTATTAAACTGTCATTATCTCAACCCAGAAAGTTCTACAACTCTCTCTTGTTTCTCCTCCCCATCCTGCTGAGTTGGGGAGGAGTAACTGGGTGGTTTGGTTATTGTTCAGTTAGGGCTAAACCACCACAAGCCATCAGATGAATGGACGAAGAGGAATAACTAGCCTCAGCCACTGGTCCCACACTACCAGGATGCAGGAGTGAAACACAACAGAAAACTGAGCAATGAAAGTGAAATTTCCATTTGAAAGATTCAAAGAGAATTCTGGGGCAGAGAGCAGGACATATAATCTGGCAATGCAAGAATATAAGGGTATGTTGAGGTGTATAATGATGGTCCCAGTATGCTCTACAAAATCCTTGGTTGTTGTTTGCCGCATACTGGGTATGTTGAGGTGTATAATGATGGTCCCAGTATGCTCTACAAAATCCTTGGTTGTTGTTTGCCGCATACTGGGTATGTTGAGGTGTATAATGATGGTCCCAGTATGCTCTACAAAATCCTTGGTTGTTGTTTGCCGAGACTGGCATTTTAAAGGTCATGCAAACAGGCTTCTAGTTTAACTGTCAACAAAAGGAATTAGTGGAAAGCCTCTGTCTGTCTCACATGGGGGCGTGCACAACTGTGCTGAACCATTTCACTTCCAAGATAAAGCTTTTTCTATATTAAGCTCGAACCTCAGCCAGTGCAGAGTGGCCTTCACATCTGGTTGATGTCACATGCAACAGATTCGATCTTCAATTTTGTAGCTCCAGGGAAGGCAATCTGCAGCCTGTGGGAACATAGTGTGAATGTTGGAGTTTGGGCTACAAGTTTCTGAACAGTCTGTGAAAACAATGAGACCTCAGATTAGGTTTGGGACCAGTCTGAGCCCCTGGGCCACTAAAACAGGCCTAAGGCTCCTCCAAAACAGGCACACATCTCTTCTGTACATATCTCCACGTAGCTATAGATTCTGGTTTCCTTCAGACGAGGGACTGCTCATCAATGGAGAAATGTTACAAATAAGTTGAAAATACTAGACACGGAAGTTCTGGAGACAGGCAGGAGGAGGGAGGCAAAGACTCCTGATTACACATGCTACTTTCAAGGCTGTCAGTGTTGTTAGAGTCCAGTGATCTATGGCAGCTTTTTTCAGGTCTAGTCTTAATGAAAACAGGAGCTATCACAGCAGCTTTAACAAATGTTTGACTAAAACTACTGAAATGAATGTTGCAGAAACATGGATATCAGGTCTCCTCTTAAATTCCTCCTCTGAGTAATGTTTTCAGTAGAGAACAATCTTCTTGCCTGAGCATCAGTCACTGCCAGCCTGTCTCTTGAAGTCTGCCAATATGTTAGCCACAAGATCAACTCTGAGAAGTAGAACATTTGTCCTCAGAGTGGTACCTAGGTCAACACTTATCCCACTACAGATGAATGAACACAGGATGAAGATATGTCTAAACTCAGCTGCAGAGCTGTTATGTAGCTATGATGAGGGTGATAAAGAAGAAGGAGCTCTGACTGTAACACAGGGCAGAATAGTATGAAGACTGGATTTCAAAGGAGAGTTGCATGTTTGTTTTTAGGAGAAAGGGCAGGAAAATCCTACTTTAAAGAAAATATGTAAAAATATTTAATATTTTCCCATGTTTGGAAAGAGTTTGCTCCAGAGCAACATTTTTCTCAAGGCTTGCAGTGATCTGGTCCTGATTTTCTCCTGAGAGTTCCTTCATGAACTGCTGCCATCTTGGCCCTCAGGGTCAAGTACTGCCCAAAAGGGTAATGGGAGGATATTCCAGCTTAGCAATGATGAACAGCTTTCATCCTGAAGACAACAAGCAGCATCCAATTTCAAAACTACAGAGGCTCAGATCTGCCAAATTTAAAAGCAAGATGTGGGAATAGGGTAGAGGTGGGAGATGACATACAGCCAGAAACTAGAGAATTGACAAATGCTTTTCAAAGGAAAGAGCATTGTGCTGAACTCATCCACAATACTGTAAATAAATGGTTCATGTACTCACTGCCTTGCCTGCTAAAATTAGAGGGGTAATTCCTGCTGGTTTTCCCTCTTTCAGTTTTTCAAGCTACTCATGCCTACCTGTAAAAATGCCTGGATAGTTAGCACTAGCCACTGATTGGAGTGAGGCTTTTCTCATGAAAGTGTTGCTGCCTGTTTGCGTCAGAAGTACCAGGGTCCTGCTCTGGTATTTCCCTCTAAGTGACCTCAGGACTGCCTAGAGCTCCTGAATATTGGAATAAATGGTTATTGTGAATGAAATAATGCCCCAACAGCAACAGGGGCTGCTGGGTGGTGGCTGGGGTTAGGTGGCGCAGTTCAAGAGCATCACAAGTGCAAGTGCCTCTCCTCTTCGCCCAGCAATGTCATGGGTGCCTCTGGACAGGCCAGGCAGGGCCTGGCGCAAGGAGATGGGCAGCAGAGAGAAGATGGTGCCAGACATGCAGGCGAGGAGCCGTGTCCTTCACAGTGGAATTATAGGAAACACCTGTAGTCATCAGGAAATTAGAAGTGGTGAATACATTATCCACTTTCTGTTTCAGAGAGTGGCTACAATGACACTGAAATGAAATCATCACTATTTTAACCTCCTCCCTGAGAAGTCCCTCCTCCCTTTGCTGCTGATGCATTTCTGCTAGTGATGTGGGTGCCATGCTGGTGTTATGGGGCATTGCTTTTCGTAACAGGTGGTTGGTACCCAGGCCAGCTTTCTCCACAACCTCCAAGAAGCAACTCTTCTCAGCAGAGTAACTACCAGTTTACCTTGATGAGGTGCTGTCCTCGCAGCCTCCTGAGCCTGAAGTGGGAAGAGCAGCCTCCTGGGTGCTTCTGTGGAGTTTGTTAGTAACATGTCCTAAAGTCAACAGTCTAGTCTTGAAAGGCCCTTATATAGGAAGGGTATGCCAGCCACTTCACAGTAGTCTGGCTGGTGTTGAAAATTTTTGAGGCTAAATGTATGGCACATTGCTCTTTCCTGCATGCCATGATATGTCACTCTCAGGAGAGCTTGACCTGTGCTGGCTAAGCATTGTCTGGTGAGATTAGCAAAACCAGCAATATCGTTGTGAAAGGTACAAGTGAGATCTCAACTCTTCCTTTTACTCTTGACAATATTTGGCAATTGCCTGGTGCCTACATGATCCCAACGTGGCACAGGCCATTTCGTTGCAGCATTATTACCTCAGACCTTCACGGTTAGGAGCCTCTGCTGAGAGAGCAATGCACAGACTTATGCATTTTAATGAAGATATAGCCACTGCCACATGCCCCATAGAATTGGTCCTGAGAGAAGCCAGGGTTTTATCTCTCAGGAGAGCACTAAGATCACCAGGCAGGTTCAAGAGTTCCTCTCCACCCCAAGGAAGCCTGAATTCTTTGCTATGTGTTGTCATGGCTTTACTAGGCAGGCTGGCAAGTGCTTGCCCTAGGCTTGCCCAAAGCACTGGATTAAAAATCATCTCTTGCTAGGCAGACCAAAGAGTTTGAAGCCCACATGTTTTGAGAACAGAGCAGAGCCCAGACCAACCACTTCCTGAGCAAATGTAATATCATGTCTGCGAAAGGCTGCCAAGAATGGCTTGATCAAGCACCATCATTACTAAACGAGACAGGGAATGCAACACCTGATCTCTGCAGGTTACATACAGGATGTATGTAATGTCTGCCCATCATACATGGAGACATGGGCAGCTCTTGTCTCTGCTGTGCCCTACTCAGGATAACAGCATTTGGCTGTTAAGCCATGAAAGGAGGTGGCAGACCATTTCACATGTAAATCAATTATTCCGTGTGTATCTGTAGTGTTTTGGGAGTCCTGGGCTGAGGTGATCACAGAAACATTCAGAAACACATGGATGTCGTCATTTCCTTTTCCATGAGAAGTGCTTTTAGAGAGATGCCTAATCCTGTTTGCTTGTGTTCAAAGTACTTGTTGTATACCTGATGATCAACGTGATTCCTATTGCAATGAGATGACAGGAAGCTGGCAGGAGAGGTAGGAAGGTGAAATAAAAGTACTTGCTTGCATTCAAGAGTTCTTTCTTAGGAGAATGAGCGGAGAGGACAGATAAGAATGTGGTGCAGGGGGAATGTAACAGGAAAATGCCTAATTTCTAATGCCAGCTTGGTCTGCACAGCAGACTACCCACAGATAGGGTCAGGTAGGGCAGTCCCAGGCTTGTGCTGAAGCAGCATCCCAGCACTAGTTGAATTTTAATGTTGAGTGGACTCATGCCTAGTGAAGCAAAGGAACTATCAGAATCAGACGAGGGCTACAAGGGATTTTCCCAGACTGAAGATATGGATGGCAGTGTTTCAGTTTTGCATTAGTCCTGTAGTTGTTCTAGGACATAATAACTTGCCCTCAGCTACTCAAAATCCAGGACAGAATTGTAGTCCAGGGATTCACAAGCTCCACTTCAATGATTGGTCTTCTGTGGCACACTGGTTCTCCACAACACGTGTGTCTGAGGATAGCTACACTGCAATGCAGAGCAGACCAAGGAAATCTATAGTAAGAGAGCTGAGCCCCATGGTTATAGTATGTCACACGACTTCCCATGGAGGCATCAAACTGGATGCATTTGTTTGGCACTGCGCTCACAGCAAAGCCGAGTCATAGCTCTGCATAAGCATGCACCCAGACCGGGTATCTGCATTGCACCTCTGTATCCATCAGAAGTAACCTTCTGGATTTTGTCTGATACATATTTTGTGGGGACATATATTAACATAGATGACCTGTTGCCACAAAATTCTTCCTAAGCAAGTCCTATGGACTGATTTACCCCTATGAACTACCTTTGTCATGGGATTTTAGTCTGAGTTTTAAAGATTTTTTAAAATCTGATAATATCCAGCATGAGGATAAGAGTGTGTGCTGTTTCTGCCTGAGAGATTTAATTTTCTTCACAGTAGTTAGTATGGGGCTATGGTTTTGATTTGTGCTGGAAACAGCACTGTTAACACAGGGATGTTCTAGTTACTGCTGATCAGTGCTTGCACAGCGTCAAGGTCTTTTCTGCCTCTCACAACACCCCAGCAGTGAGCTGGCTGCAGTTGCACAAGAAATTGGGAGTGGACATAGCTGGGACAGCTGACCGTAACTGACCAAAGGGATATTTCATGCATATGGCACCACGCTCAGCATATAGGGTTGGAAGAAGGAGGAAGGGATGTTCAAAGTGATGGCCTTTGTCTTCCCAAGCACCTGTAACACATGATAGAGCCCTGCTTTCCTGGGGATGGCTGAACGCCTGCCTACCATGGGAAGCAGTGATTTAATTCCTTGTTTTGCTTTGTGTGCATGGCTTTTGCTTGACTCGTTAAACTGTCTTTTATCTCAACCCATGAGTTTTCTCACTTTCACTCTTCTGATTCTCTTCCCCACCCCACCAGGGCTAAACCTGAAGACTCTTTGTTAGTGAGACAACAGATTTCACATCTCAGTCACATGCATCCTCTATTTGTTCATCTTAGCCTTCCTGCTTGCAGCTGCAAGGCTGCACCTTAAGATTCATCTATGCACAGTAACCATCTTAGGCTCAGCAAGCAGCCAGAGGAGGGTTTCCCTAGACCAAGTCAATAACATAAGAGGAAAAAGAAGCTCAAAGCAGTAACAATAGAACAATTGAAATAAAATTTAAAGCCAGAAGACAGACTATTCAAGAGGAAAGGTCAAAAAGATACCTGAAGATCAATGTGATTCCTATTGCAATGAAAAGCAGGAGGTTGGGAGGAGAGGTAGGAAGGTGAAACAAAAGGCTTAACTGTTAAGCACCAGTGAGACCTAAGGCCATAGGGGTCGGGGGTGAGAGGAAGCACCTATGCTGTGTACATCACGATCATTAAGATTTTTAAGATGCATGACAACATTTGCTTGCAGACAGTGAAGAGGAAAGGGTAGGATGGCTAAGCAGGAGTAAATATCTACATCACCAACCAGGCCAGGATGACTTGAATTAGGTAAGTCTTGAATTGAATAAGGCTTATCTGTTTTCCCTCCTCTCTCAACCAAGCAAGTCACCCTGGCCTTGTTGAGAGAGCAGGGGAAGCAGATAAGCCTTATTAAGGAGTTCAATCAATTCAAGGAGAAACAGTCTCAGCCTTTCCTGTAAAAGAGGCATGCCTAAGTAATTGCCTCATTACAAGCCTGACACAGCTGCTTGCAGACAGGCCAAGCGGACAACATGGAAATAATTTCAGGCGGCAGGAAAAGGCTTGTGGATAAAGTTGGTATCTGGCTGAATGCAGTCATACCCAGCCACACAAGTGGAACAATAACGAAAGGCACAGAGTCCTTGCCCACACAAACAGTACAGCAGCCTTTCTCTGGAGGAGCCCCTTGTGAGAGTGGTTTTTCTGTCACCTGAAACAGCACCAGCTTCAAAAATTTATCCATGGTGGGTTTTAAGTTCAGACATAACACTTAGGGTTCTCCTTTCTGAATCTTTGAGGTGCGCTAGTGTCTCCATTCAGGACTTTGATGTGACAAAGGCAAGACAAATCCTTTAGAAGGCTGAGATGTTTAAGATATTACAGCTTCCAGGAAAAAAAAAAAAAAAAAAAGAAAATAATAAGATTCAAAAGCTGATAGTTTATAATGTGGCTACGGTAGATGGTGATGTATTTCAAACCATCCACATGCAGCAGTACTCTGTACACTGCAAACTGGAGCTAAGCCATCAGCAACCTTAAACACTGAGATACAAAGATGCAACTAGTTTAACAAAGATGGCCAAGTTCGACTTTATGAAAGTCCTGGGAACTTAGCCTCCTGCTATTTCCTTTGAGTTAATATGTCTGGTTTTAGAATACTGGCTGTATTTATCTCGATTTTTTTTTTTTTTGTCTAATTGTAATGAGCATTTGGCCTTAAAAAATTACAATGCTGATATTGCAGAGCTCTTCCCTCACTCCCAGTGAACATCAGTGACACATCTGCAGTCCTTTGCCATCAAGTTTACAGTCACTCAGGTATTTTGAGGTAAGTACTTTGTGCTTCTAAAACATGAGTGCTGCCAGTGAGCCAAACTCCTACAGCAGATACACCCAGTGTTCCTGTTAATCAAGATTATGAAAATTTGAATTGGGATGTCGAAAACAAAGTCTGTTACACTGAAACACCTCATCAAAAACAGGCTTCAGCTCCTCTCTCAAAGAAGGTCACAATAAAGGAAGCTAGTGGGCAGAAGGATTTCAGTAGCATCTGACAGCCAAAGTACCACTTTCCCAAATAATCAAAGATCCCTTCTCTTTCAGGCAGCGCCACTTTTCAATTATCCAAACTTAAATTAGAGGAACACCCACACAGCTTTCAACTTTGTTCAGAAGACCTCTGGCTTTTCTGGTGTGTCAGGCAGGACAGTTCTGCCATTAACTCCTCTCCATCTGATGACAGCCCTCTAGCAACAAATGCTGTCTGAAAACTTAGTTGATAGAACCAGGAATGAGCTACTGTGTAAATACAGACAATATAGGTGAGAGGCATGTGGGAGAAAGAGATTATTTCTCACAAATCATCCCCTGAATAGGTAAGTTGAAGAGGTTGTGTTGTTTTAAGAATCCACAAACACTCCAGATGTGGAATAGCTCCTTTGGAGCCAAGACTGATCTCCACCCCAGTAGATGGATCCTGATGTTTTAATCTACAGCTGAAAACAGCTGTTATCGAGAGAGTGTTCTGGCTGGACTGGGGCGTATTGCTTCCTAAGTGTCTTTAGCATCTTGTACAACCAGCATTTGGGATTTGTCCCTGAAATACTCACACTATTAGTGAATGCTTCCATGGGTAGAGGAGTGAGATGCTAGTTCTGAAGAAGAGCAGTGGTGGCCACCGTAAGACGTAGCTGCTCTCCTAGTGTGCTGTTGGCACCAGCTGCTTGTACAGAGCTGTTCCTGGCCAGGGTCTTCCCCAGAATCCTTCTCAGCTTACCAATATTTCCCTCTCAGACGTCTGTTTCTCTTAATGGCCTGGGAACTGTACACAACCTGTCAACTTTCCCCAAATTAATTGGTGCCTCTCTGTGTGTACTTCCAGGCCTTGTTCTGGGGAGCTCTTGCTGCTCTAAAAGGATGAGGGGTGATGTAATGGAGGAACAACCAGCAAAACCTCTCAGGCTGCCCACAGGCAGAGGGGAAGTGATGCAGTCTGTGGGGCAAGTGCATCCCACCTCATGCAAGCCCAGTCTCCTTGACTAAGGCACAGGGGAGAGAGATGGCCGGGAAAGGTGTGCGCTGTCCAGGGTATAAAAGGCCTGTACTGTGGTTTTCTGATACAAGCCTTGGAGATGAACAGCTTTGTGTTGGTTAAAATGTGTCTTGCAGAAAATCACTATTTTAAACCACTCAAATTATAGTTTTGCTTTAAGTGACTTGCAAAGCCCTGCAACAGACATGATGCAAGGCTGCACCCTACTCTCACCTACACAGATGCTTGGGCAGCTGCTCTGAAGGTAAACAAATGCAACAGCCCCTGTGGCAGGAAAAGTCTCAGCCCCATGAACTGCTTTTCAACTACTATCCAGTTTAGCTTCTTCCTTGCTTGCCTCATGTGAGGTGAGGAAAATGGCCTTGCTTTGAGCAGAGGTCTGAAATGAGATGAACTGCAACAGAAGGAGGCTCAGATGCAAGGTGCTTCAGGTGGGATGAGGAAGGAGCTGCTCTTGGACTGACAGAGTAGTTAAAGAGAATGAACTTTAAGCAGGTGGATATGCAGTATTCAATAATTATCTACAGTTGGATATGCAGTATGCAAGAATTATCTAATCTGAAGCTGTTCAGAAGGTTGAATTAGAAACTGAAGCCACTGAACTGTCCCAAAAGGCACACAGAATGCAAGATGCAGGGACAACTCAAACTCTTTCTGATAAATGCCATAAGCAGAATGTGATAACTCCTCATTTAAACTCAATGCTAGATGCAGTCTAGTTTGTAGCAGTGCAGGGATTCAACTCCTCTTTATTTATCATGCTGGGGACAGAAAATCAGAAGAGTAAATGAGCCCACACAGAGCTCCCAACTGCTGCAGCTTCATCAGTTGGGACTGTGCTATCTTTGTAACACACTGCTGTTAAATTAGGTCTATGCTGGATACAGGCAGGTCAGAGAAGGAGGTTCATATTTATCTAAGCCAGGAATTTAGTCCAAAAAGATACACAGATATGGAATGGAAGAAAGTGATTGTAAGCACTCAGCTAGCAGCCAGCTTGAGATGTGAATACCCTAGAGATGTCTTTTTAGCTGGACCCTGGAGGGCTCAGTGGCCTCAGCCGCACTAAGGATTGGGGTCTGTGAAGCTGCTTTCTCAGCTGCTGCCCTCCGCTTGGCTTCAGCCAGAGTCCCCAGTTTGTGAGGCCCTTGCAAACCAGGACCTACATTGGGCAAATGGGTCCAGACAGCTGTAATTCTCTGCTGTGTTTGAAAATGCCTCTCTGAATTTTCATCCCAGTCTGGGATGCAGTGGTTTCCACACGTAAAAGACTATTTCACTATGAGGGTGACAGAGCAGTGGAACAGGCTGCCCAGAGGGGTTGTGGAGTCTCCTTCCTTGGAGGTCTTCAAGTCCTGCCTGGACATGTTCCTATGCCACCTGATCTAGGTGAACCTGCTTCTGCAGAGCGGTTGGACTAGATGATCCCTAAAGGTCCCTGCCAGTCCCTACCATTCTGTTGATTCTATGATACTACATACCCTAAGGAAAATGCACACAAGCAATTCCTAAGCTGTAGCTTGGCCTTTGACATGGAGGTTTTTCTGGATTGTCTTCTGTGATCTGAGAAAGATAATTATCTCTATTTCTGAGCTAACTTGCTTTTAAAATTCTCCCAACAACTCTGTAAAGGAGAAACTTAATGTTTGCAAGAGCTTTGAAATACCCTACCTACTTCAATGCACTAATACTTTTTCCTGATGGGTGACTACAACTCCTTTACATGTTCTTTCTGTGTCAAGAAGGAGGACTAAGTTCCTTCAACCTCAGGCACAGTTTCTCAAGGGTAAAGCTGGGCCACCGGAACCAGGTGTCCAGGAAGTGCAGGCTCAGTGCCTGCACACCACTTGCCCAGCCCTAGCAAGCTCCAGCCAGCATGTCACTGAATTCAAAGACCTTAAAGAGAAAGGTGTTGAGAAGAAAAGTTATATTAACTTACAAGAGAATGATGCAGCAATTTCTGAGTCGCAAAACAGCAGCAGAAGAAATAAAGTATGACAGTTTCACTACTTAATAGCTTTTCTTTACTACAAGCTACAAAAAGAGCGAGCTTCCAGCTTTTGCTGTGGAAAATCTACAGGCTAAACAGGTGCCTGCTGCAAAGGCTTAAAGAGCTGCTGTAGATGATTCAGGCTTCACTTTGCTGGATCAGAGAGTGAAGCTGTTCCAGTGGACAGATCCTGTGAGACTGGACTTTGAGCATCATACTCCTTGGGCAAAGTCCTGCAGGATCTGTCACAGACAGGTAGCTCACCCACATCAGGTGCCTGAGGTCAGGACTGGAGTAGTGTGAGATGCCAGCACCAAGGGCAGGATGCTGAGGGGAGAGACCCAGAGTCAAGGAAGGTGAGTCCCATGCTCAGTGTTTACGAAGGAGCAGAAGAAGAAGGGCCGAGAAGAAAACCTGGGTGGCTCTGGGTAACAGCTTCTTGAGCTGTACAGGACAGGACTGGACATTACCTGAGATTAGAAGTCCCCTTGAAAGGGAAAGTGTTAAGACTGTTTCCTTTCTGTATGGGTGACCTGTCTGACTTGTTACCTTTGTATATCCTGTCACCTCATGCTCCACTGTATTCAGTAGTCCATCCCTTTTCCCCCACTCTGTCCTCTACAGACACCTGCTGTCTAGAGGAATTGTGTGTGTGCTTTTTTTTTTTGTGTGGACAGCCCCTCTGCCTCTAACTGGAATGAATTCCTTGACACTTGGAATTAAAACACTGGGTTTTCATGAGGGGACAGTGTTGACAACTCTGTGCAATTTGTAAAGACTAAATGTGGAACCGAATTATACTGTGCGTATTTCACAAGTTAAACACACATTTTCTGCATGGCTTAAGGAGTGAAATTCCTAGGAAACCTGGCACACACACACACACACACTCTCAAGAAGAAAAAGGACCTATTTCATCTGAACTTACATCAGGGGAACATGGCACTCAGCAGAAAGGTATTTCAAGACGATTGACTTGAACAACCCACGATTGCTGTTGCAGTGCACAGTTTTAAAAGATAAAGAAATCCATTCTTAAAATAGGAAGAAAGATTACAAAGAAAATTGGGTTTGTGTTTTACACAGGCAACAAAAGTTACCGGACTCTTGCAGATATGTTGATTTATTCTGACCTCAGCTCCCCGTAGGCAGAAGTTTGCAGGCTTTCAACAATATATTGTTTAAGGAAGGAATTATGGCTGCTCTTCAGGCCTGATTCTGCATAGCCACTAGCTTCTGCTAGCAGCCCCACACACGGAAGAACTGCAGAAACAGCATGGTCCATGACAATAACTAGGTGTGAGGCAACCTCTGCTGACCCTATCGATACTATTGCTTGGATGCACTAAAAGATTGCTCCTACCTCCTTTCTAATGCTCTGTCCAGTCTATTTTTTAATCTCTCATGGGAAAGAGGCTTCCTTTACATTTGGCTTCCACTACACTATTTCAAGCCCTGACAGACTTCACTGTTAGAAGTCCTTCCTGCTATTTGGTGAGATATACATCTTTCCTTTAATTGGATCCCATTATTCCTAGGCATACTGCTTTTCTGATGCACTAAATAATTAGCTTCCCTCTGTGTTAAAAGTTTTAGACTTCTGTCTCACTACAAAGCCACACTGACTTATCCATTTTTTTGGAGTCAACTGTCCCTTTCCTTGGCGTTTTTGTGTCTTTCTCTGAACCAAAAGCCATTGGTCAGCATCCTTTAAATATTGAGGCTTTCCAAAACTGCGCAAGTTAATTCTCTGTGCTTGAAAAGCTGTGATCTATGTAAGCAGTAAATTTCTTGCCTTAAGAAGCAGCATGTAGCTTGGTTCAGTGATAGAGCATGAGAGAAAGATATTCTATTTTGTGAACTACTTCAAGATGCTCAGAGAAGCACCACTGCATGCCATAGCTACCACTTGTACAAAAGCACAATCTGAGCTGTGGTCCAGTCATGCTGAGAGTACGCATTTGAGAAGCCTGAGATGAACAGACTGACAGTAGCAAATCAATATCCTTTGTAGACTAGCCGCTAGTCATCCATACCGACCAAAACATTGTGTACATTTTATTACAAAGGGTAAACAGGTTTATTTGCATAAGGACACCACCTTGCTGCCTCTTGTGTGGGTTTCAAGCTCTTTTAAAATTTGATGTTGAAGAACAAAAGAAAAAGGACATGCATCTATACCAGCTGTCAGGTCTGGGTCTTTGCTTGGAGAAGGCTTCCAGAAACACCTTCAGCAAGTGATGTGCTCATGTCTGACAAGGATTCAGTCAGATGTCATTTTTTTCTTTTTAACAAGTGAAAACTTTTGGCACTGAGGGAGCAGATAAACCTCACCTTTGTTGGTACATTACGAGGACCCATATGCTGGTGATAAGGTATTGTAGAGATATGCCTCAGACTGGATGTTAATGTAAAAACATCTCTGGCGTAAGACCCGTAGCTGGGCACGTTATGGCTTGAGTGAAGTGTGACTTAAATCTGTGCCTGCACGAGACCCCATGAGAATAAAGTGCCCCACGCCTCTGACAATAACTAGGTGTGAGGCAACTGTGCAGTCAGTGTATAATGATAACTTCTCCTTACACAACAGGTCTCCTGTCTCTAGAAGAAATTAATCTTTACACATGCTATGCTGCTAACTGCAAAAGGCATGTAAGTCACCAAGGTAAGCTGTGCCTCTGCAGTATTATAGTAACTGCAGGTAGCAAGAAGGATTCACCAATAAAATAGTCTCTCCAAACAGGTTCTCTTGCTGCTGGGTACAGCTGCCATCCCAGATCCCAAATTCAGGCTGTAGAGTTGGTGTTTTAGGAAAAAGAGCCTCCACCATGTCTACAACTGTTAACAAACCACATGGAAACAAAAAGGAAAACCGCCTGTCGTTTCTATGGGCTTGGTCATTTCCATGATGAAACCCAGCAGTTTCCTAGCAGCACCTATCGATAAAGCAATGCTGATGTTTTCGCCTGGTCTGCAGATAAGCAGGTCCTGGGAATGTATGAGAAGGTATGCATAATATGCTGCTCAAGAGTAATGACTCCTGCCAGTTAGACTGTGGAGTACAGGAAAGAAAGCTTTCCCAAAATGCTATCATTGTGACCTGGGATACTTAAGACAACCAGAGGTTAAAAAGGGGAGTGAGGAAGAAGAGAAATTCCAAAGAATTACCCTTCTCCAGTGACAAAAAGCTTTACTTTTGCAAACCATTTACTCTGGGGTCTCTGCTAGGTACAAGAAAGGGTCACAGCACAGCCCATAGGGTTTCGTTTTATTCTTTGCTGTCCTTCAAGAGGGAGGCTTTATCTGGTCACTGGGATGTGGAAATCTGGCAGGCCTGATCCTTTCCAGAGTCCTCTGCTGTGGACATGCCATTTATCGTCAGGCAGGTCCAAAATCCATCCTAAAATGGGGTACATATGGTACCTTTCCTAATATATTTAAAATACTTTAAAATACCCTTTATCTATACAGACACTCTGTGTGAATGTGTCGTTTTTATGAACTTGGGAGGAAATACTGAAAACAAGTGTATTTGAGATTAAAATCTTCTGTTAAGCAAAAAGAAAAAAGGAGAGTGGAAAAAGAATCTTTTAATGTTTGGAACAAAAGCCAAACAGCAGAGCTTCCCGAGAAAGGGAAATTATTTCCTGGCAGAGCTACCACTGGGTAATGCCTGTACTTAATCTCGGCTCCACAGCTTCAAGGGTGGGCAGAGAATTCCCTCAGCACAGCTCACCTCTGTGTGGCTTCCTGTCCTGCTGCTTCATGTGCTGACCATAATGGCTCCAGATTTTAGCTCCCTCTTCTGCACAGTACCAAATGTTACTCCATCCCCCCTTGGGTGACAAGTTACATATCTTTAGTGCAGTTTTCCTAAGGATGGGGTTTTGGGGAGGCTGTCATCCCCTATGGCTCCTGCAAGGCTGCAGCAATTGGGATACTGAACCTGGAAATATGCTCAGTTGTGATATCTGACCAACCACATCACAAAGGAATAAATGGCTTCTGACCTTGCTTGCTGAGGGGGTGGATATATTTGAACTCCAGGAGGTCTCTGCAGCCTCCTACTGCGATGAGGAACAGAAGACTCAGAGGAATCCTCTCCGTGCTCTGCTGGAGCAGCTCTGCTGCTAGCTGGAAGAGGGAGGCAGGACCCAGGGCATCTTTGTGATATCCTCATCTAACTTAGGGTGCTTTACTGAAAAGTGCAGTGGCCCTATCACTCCCTAGATGTTCCAGATGGCAATACTGTCATGTAGGGAGAGCACAGGGCCTGGGGCTGGAGCCATGTCCAGTGGGTTGCTCAGATGGGAAGCGCCAAAGGGAGCAGAGAAGTGCTCTCAGCCCTGGAAAAGCTTTCCCTCTCCTGAGCTGGTCTAGCAATAGGCAAAATGAAGCAGGAGCTAGTTGCAGAAAAGACACATGAAAAAGGAAGTGCCACTGAAAGAAATGAAATCTGTTGATAGGCACAAAGAAGCGTAGAGCTTTCCCAAAATAAACATGTCTGCTGAACCTTTGCAGCTTAGGAAACCCATTGCACCATAGGGAGCCACCAAAGTGAAACTTGGTCTTGGATTGCTTCCCTTTGTCCTGCAAGCAAAGTTCAAATGTCTCCACGCTCCCAAGCTCCTACAGAGAGGCTGGGAAAAGGAATGCCATGGATGCTGGTCAATATGGGTTGCAGAAAGCCACAAGAACTTTTAGTGTATGCCTTAGCTCAAAACATCTACAGCAAGTTTTGGTACAGCGATGGGAACTAGGCAGCTGGAACCAGACCTGAAGATCTAAACTAACAACCCTACACAATAATTTTTGATCCTTTTTGTGCTGTGAGTGCAAAGAACGTTTAGTGGCTGCTTTTTTTTTACAATTGACTTAGCTTTACACATTTTTTATATCATTTCATCAGTCGTAACAGTGGAAAGAAAACTGATTCTGAAATCTATCTTGCACCAAGGAGCTGTATCTCCACACACACACAAAAAAAACCCAACCCAACCTTGAAGATCAGCAGATGTACAAAATCATGTGAACTGCAAGAAGGGGGTTTTTGCTGCCTTTTCTCCCTCCTTGGGATCTTAAATGGTTACATTTACCTTTTTCAGCGTGGCAAGTTCCTGAGAGCAGAATGGCTAAGGCTGTAGGTACTAAGCCCTAAGAGGCAGTAAAACCGTTAGCCATTCTAAGAAAGTGACCACAACCATCTTACTTCTGTGAGTTTTTAAAAAATAGGGTCTTCCTGCCAGAGATGCAATAGCAATCAGCTGGCTAGGTCAGCCCTCTGCCCTTTTATTTCCTCTAATGCTGGTAATCCTCTCGTGTCCCACTAGAGCACAGAGCTTGTCAGTTATGACAGCAGGAAGGTACAGAGCAGCTCTGCTGGCTATTGATGAAGCAAGTAGGGAAATGACAGAACTTTTCATTCCTGTTGCACAGGGCCATTAAATCTGTTTTTAAAGCAATAAAAAAACCCATAGTGAGTCTCTGGGTCCTTCTTATGCTGCCTGTGAAAAGCTCTCAGGAAGAAACAGCAGAGAATTAGCAAGTGGGAACTCAAGTTCTTGCTATTGGCTCTGTTTTGATGTAATCTCTTCTGACCTTTGAGACATTAACCTTTTTTTTTTTTGGAGGGTTAGAGCAGGAAGGGCAGACTGAGTGCACTGCATAATAAATGTCACGGGAGTTGAGACATTTCAAAAATAAGAATGAATGCAGCAGCCTCTAGACGATCAGAAAACAAGGTTAACAAGGGAAAAGAGTGGGAAATAGAAGTGAAGGGATAGAATCAAGAAGAGAAACTCTTAGGTTAAATACTTCAGAGAAGCTTCCTGGCTGTCAGACCTGCTGTGTGTGTCACACCTGTCTCCCAAAAAGAAACTGCAGGTTTGTCCCTTTCTGCTCTGAAACATTGCTGTGGCAGACAACGGAAAATACTCAAGGAGTGCAGTCCTCTGCATGTGGAGAGGAGAAGACGTAGAGAAGAGTGTCCTCAACATGAGAAAATATCCACTTCAGCCCTTTGCTTCATATGTGGCTTACTGTGCACAGCAATTACAACAAATTAAGAGCTCAACTCCCTTTCCCACCCTCAGACATCACAGGATACTACATAGCAAGACAGAATAAAACAACCCTCAGCAGTTAATGATCCAGCCTAGGTCAAATCTAAAAACCCATATAAAGCTATGTATTGGTCATGCCACAGGTAGTCTGTGCTGAGTTGGTTTGATCAGTCCTTCTTCACACCAAAATCTATTTAAACAGTTTGTTTGGGACATTTTTTGTAAACAGCATGCCTGACCTTTAAGCCTTGCCTGTGGGGCAGCCGAGCCCTGGTGACAATATTAGCACCTGGGCGTTATCAGAGTTGCCCACCCAAGCTATGTGCTAGAAATCTTCAAACCAAAATTGTAGTGGTGCCTCAAGCATGCTGTTCCCTGGCTTTGTTACATGTCCCCTGCTGTTGGGGCTGCACCGATGCAGGCTTCTCTGGGAAGAGAATGTGAAGTGTTTGGTAAGATCTGTGTTTAGCTGACAGAAATACCAAAAGTCCTCTTACATCATTTGAGGTTTTGCCAATGTCGTAATCGCCTTTCTCCCGAGCCCCTCCTAAAAACAAATACTATTTTATTTTGCATCTGACACTTTAAAAACGGTTTGAAAAGCTAGTGAATCCAGTCTGACAATGAGCAAAATAAGCACCATTGCCCCCAATTTTGTATGAATGGGAAAAGAGGCAAGGGGAGGTGAACTGCCTTGACCAAGAGGGTGCTACACAGGAGAAGGCTTGGACTTCAACAGCAGGGAAGCCTGATGCATGTCCACCAGCCATCTGCTCACCCAGAGACAAGAGCTCCAACCCTCCTGAAGCAGGCGACACGCAGCACAGGGGAAAGGCACAGGAAACCCTTGTGGGGTGTGCTGCTCATTTACCTTGACAAAGCAACGGTTTCTCTTTCCTGAACAAAAATACTCTATCAATAACGAAAGTGAGACCACCCAATCCATGTGCAATGGGGGGAACACGACACACGGTTCAGGGTCCAAATCACAGCTGCTGCTATATGGGCTAGATAGGAAAAAAACCCCACGGATCCCGCTAATCCTGTGAGGTTCATTCACTTCTCCTTATGCCTCCATTTTTACTGAATTTTTAAAACCTTCTCTCAAAATGATACCTTTAAAAATCTAAGACTCTTTCCCACCTCAGAAACTAAAAAGGTATATTGTAGTCCTTCCTCATTGCCTTCCCCCGATGTAATTTCTCCCCATACAATCCCCCTGCTTTCCAAATCTGGACTGAAATCCACAAAACATTCTGAGGTGCATGGCAGGGGCTGATGTGGGGGGAAAAAGACGTTTAGCTGAACCTCAGCAAAGAAAGAAATATTTTGAGCTGCCTTTAGTGAGAAGCTTTTTTTTTTTTTTTTGCAAGGTGGAGCTAATGCAGATCGAGGAGCCAGTCACAAGCTAGTGGAAATTAAAAAAGTTTTCTTTACCTCCATGTCCTGCAAGAGAGAGGTGTCCTCGGGGCAATCTTTCTTCCCCACCCCTTTCCCTCTTATCTGTGGGAAAACTTCAGCCGAGCCAGAGCAAAACTGCACCGCTGTGGAGGGTATGTAACATCCAAGGTCCTGCTCAGCTTGAAAACTGACAGAGCCCAGCGAGTGGCCCAGCACTACGAACAAGGAAGAAGGGCGGGTGGGTGAGAGGAAGGGAGGGAGGGGAGAGGAGAGGGAAGCAAGGCAATCAGAGTTTAAATTTAGACACAAATCTAAACAGATACTGTCCTTCCCAGAGTGCTGGGCTCGTGAGACAACAAGCAGCAAACTCTGCTGCTACGCCCAAACTTGGGGACACCACACGTGCGTTTTCTTCCTTTCTTTCTCCCCGTTGTATTTTCTATCATCCTATCTTTTTTTCTGCCTCCCCTGCTCTGTTTTGCCTCTGTTTCTCTCCACTGCTTGCAGTTGCTCCCTTGGTACCTCTGCCTGGATCTCTCTCCCGTGTTCATGCTTTCCTCTCCAAATCTGCAGCATCTCTTTCTTGTTGTTTATTTGTGAGGAAGGAGGTCT